>MU161254.1:29588-47175 GCA_015888305.1 Antheraea pernyi | reverse complement strand
TATGCCCATTTACTTATCTACTGTTACTCTCGTAATTAAGTCGCGTCCTAATTAAAATTACAATGACTTCAGAATCGAATCAAAAACACTATTCAATTTAGGCCCTAAGAAGGCACATATGAACGCGCCTCAAAACTACCACCGGTTCGGACAAACAACCCAGTCATCGAGAAGAACCGGCAAGAAACTCGATCTGGTTTATCTTTTTAACAAATATATGTAACTAGCATTGTTGGTAGACGTTGTTCCGCCCTGATTATGAAAAAATCCTTGACAAATTATATACTATTATTATTATTAACTTTTTTTTTGGCAATCAATCTTTTAGATTATTACTGCCATTGTCGAGTAGTTAATAGTATTACAAGTTCTTCTTCCATTCCATTTTTGGCAACCAGTCTTCTAGTAGACTATTACTGCCATTGTCAAGTGAGTATCGATATTACAAGTTTCTTGATATCTCAGGTAATGATATTACAAGTTTCTTGATATCATTTCAATGAACTAACAAGATGGTGGCCTACTTGTTAGAACTTTCCATGGAATTTTTGTGGCATCTCAGAATTCAAGGTCCGTGGTATTTTTCCATTCACAATTCACTTATGCACAATAAACAAACTATATTACATGAAACACCACCAATTTTACACAATATAGAGTCAAGTAACACAAGATTATGAATAAAAAATAAAATCCACTACATGACAGACCAAAATCCCGCCAAAAACTCAATTATGTACTAAAACGTTCCTCCTTGTTAGAAAATGTAAATCTGTGGTCACTCTTCAAATGTTTATAATGTATGTACATGTCCTGTTCATCATAACCTTGTTTACTGTGCATTATTAGGTAAGTGTAGGTTTTTATACAATCTTCTCTTTATTATCTGTTTGGTCTGAAATATTCCACAGATAGTATACTATTTTGTAGAGTCTACTGGATATCTTAACAAAAAAACAAAATTAATTGTCAATGTTTTTTTTCTTTACGCCTAATATTAACCGTAGTACCTATATTAAAACAAGACATCTTGACGACCATATTATAATAACATTATAAATAATGTTAAAATTGTCGCATTTTTGAAGTTATACTTCTTTTGGCGCGTTAGGGAAAAATGATGAGAGTAAATTTTACGATGCGCGCGCACACCGTCACGAAAAACTGACACCCTGAATTTATCTATAGTCAACATTTTGTTTCTTTGTATTTGTTGTTTGTATTTCTTTTGTATTAAAACTTCCAATCTATTAAATACCTATTTTTCTATTGTTAGTGTTGTTTTTTCTACAAATGTGGAACAAGGCGAAAGATAAAATTTTTGAAAAGATTTTTATCTTATTACGCCAAAGAAGTATAACTTCTAACCCGTGTACATAAGTACACACACACTTTTTTATGAATATAACAATATATCGATGGAAAATGGGATCTTTATATAAATTGTGAGAAAGTAGTAGTATCTACGTGAGAAATTTTTTAAACATAAAGTATATTGAACTAGCGGTCCCGGGGGACGTTTTCTCGCCCTGATAATAAACCTTGCCAAATTATAAACTCTAAATATATACCTAAACCGTCATTGAAACACTTTATCTAATGGTGAAAAACGTATAAAAACCCGTTCAGTACTTTTTGAGTTTATCGCGAACAGACAGACAGACAAACGTGGCAGAGGACTTTGTTTTATAATACGTAGTGATTTAATGAAAGTTTGAATGTTGCCAGTTTACTGTATCCAATTTTTTTCTCAGTAAACATTTATGCACAGATATAATATATTTAATATAAAACGGTCAAATGGTTAATATTTGGACAGGTGTCAACAATATGAACCATTCCCCTACTTTTCTGCTTAACTGTCTTTTTTTTATTTTTGTTATGTTTTAAAATGGCCCCATTTTTTTCCCATTTTTTTTTTATAGTAGCACGGCAAAGTGACTGCACTGTGCCTGATGGTAAGCATAGTACAATCCAAAAACAATGGCGACCACCGAGTGACATACTGTCCATCGCCGGTCGCCACTGTCATGCCGGCCTGCAAAAAGCTGGATATGCACAGGCTGATCCCGAAACGCGACCCGCAAAAGCGAATCACTATGACGGGCTTTTTCGCCATATACATGGTGGTTGCGACCCAGTCAGGCTGTAAAACCCTACCACCCCGCTTTTTTTCCCATGCTGCCTTCATATACCTTTTAGGTGGGGGAGCAGGGACTGCCGGCTGGCACTGCGTCTGTTCCCGCGACAGGTGTAAGCCCTTCAAGAGGCCCTGACTGCGGTCTGAGGGGTCAAAGATGGTAGACCCCTCAAAGGGCGAGTGAGTGTTAGACCCCACTGACGAACTGTGGGAATCGCGTCGGCACAATGCGCCTCCACCACGTGGGCCTGTGTAGTTTAAGCTGCCAGAGTGACGGACATGCCCGTGTCCATCTTAGCTTTGTCCTAGCATATCAGGATATACTCGTTGGTTTGCATTAAATAACTGAATACTAAATACAGGTAAAACAAAATGTATGAGCGGTGGTTTTTTTTTTCGAACTTTCTACGCTATTGACCCAGCAAGGTCTTAACAGCTTCACCGCCGAGTAGCCCGGTGAAGCTGTTAAGACCTTGCTGGGTCAATAGCGTAGAAAGTTCGAAAAAAAAAACCACCGCTCATACATTTTGTTTTACCTGTATTTAGTATTCAGTTATTTAATGCAAACCAACGAGTATATCCTGATATGCTAGGACAAAGCTAAGATGGACACGGGCATGTCCGTCACTCTGGCAGCTTAAACTACACAGGCCCACGTGGTGGAGGCGCATTGTGCCGATGCGATTCCCACATGGCGACGTGTGACGACACAACACAAACTCGAAAACATTTGCAACCCTATCTGTAAAGACATAAGATTCAAATTGTTTTTATTTAATATTTTGTGACGTCACACATGCAAGTGAGACGCGTAGATAGAACATTTTGTCGTCAACGTCTGTACCACGTTGAAAACAGCGGTTCTCGTCCGATCACCGAAGTTAAGCAACGTCTAGCACGGCCAGTACTTGGATGACGGCCTAGGAACACCTTGTGACGTTGACTTTTAGCTGCTCAAATTAATCTTCAGTATTTTTTTAAAATGACTATATTTTGTAATATTTTAAAATTAGGTATAATATAATATTTTTATAATATCATGTAATTTTAATTTTTTTAATGTTTTAAAATCTTATAAATAGACATATAAACTGATCAAAGTCTGTCCTACGTACATCCAAAAAAAAAGTTTGGTATGAGTTATATACATTAAAAGAACAGATTACGACAGGAATCAGCTAGGCATAATGAAAAGATCTTACAAATTTGTTCCATAAAATAATGACAATTTAGCTTATTACGTAAATATTCATTATTATTAAATACAAAATTCAACTAGGCTCGGTGTGTTTTGCGGCATTTATCAAAGGGCGCTAGGTCGTCGACGCGTGCCGCGTAACACTAGTATATCGAGTGGCCGACAAAACAATTTGAACCTTATGTATATACAGATAGGGTTTCAAATGTTTTTGAGTATTTCGTTAAAAGTGCAAAGTTCGTGGTTTGCGTAGCCACGTCGCGCCAAGTCAAAATCAGGTTTACCCGCGTCTATAGATTTTACACATCAGTAAGTATTTCCAACATACCGCCAATTTTTATTTTTTTTATATTATTGGCGGCAAACGAACAGGCGAGTCACCTGATGGTAAATCATCACCGTATCATCCATAGACACTAGCAACACCAGGGGAGTCGCAAGTGCGTTGCCGGCCTCTGTTTGGGGGAGGGGGGAATGGAGAAGAGAGAGGGGACGGGGATTATATATATATAAAGATAAACCAGATCGAGTTTCTTGCCGGTTCTTCTCGATGACTGGGTTGTTTTCTGAACCGGTGGTAGCTTTGACGTTCATAAGTGCCTTCTTAGGGCCTAAATTGAATAAAGTGGTTTTGATTTTGAATCTCAAGGCTTTTAACGGACTATGAAATTACCACGACTCTCTGATTTGCGCCTAAATCATAATTAAGGAATCTTTGTGCCCTTTTAGTATAATACTCATGCAACGGGTCAAGGGAATGGGAGGCGAATCATGTCCAGATTGCGATCACCTCTCATACCTAAATAATATTGCTAACTAGCGGGCCCGGCAGACATTGTCCCGCCCTGATTATAAAAAATCATTGACAAATTATATACCAAAACCATCCATGAATCATTTTATGCACTGGTGAAAACCGCATGAAAATCCTTTCAGTAGTTTTTGAGTTTATCGCGAACAGACAGACAGACGCATTAGGGGACTGTGTTTTATACTATGTAATAATAATGATGATCTATACATATCATAAGAATGTAAATATAAAGTGTCTATACTCTTTAAATAAAAATAAAAAATTGTCCTGTGTCTATGATTTAGCAATAATTTTTTTTGATATTAAAAAAAATATATATTTTTTAATAATAATTTGAATAATTTATAGAAATGTCTGTCTATCTGTCTATTTGTATGAACGCGTATCACTGCTAAAAATACTGCGTTCATGATAAAACTGTTTCAAGAAAAAAAGTTTCAATAAAGCATATTTTCCAGTAACATTTAACCTTTGTTTCATTAAAATCGGTTCGGTCTATCAAAAGTTATATATATACACTAGGGGGCAGGGCGGACGTTGTCCTTTTTTAAAATTCAACCGCAGCGCCATCTACCGGGTCTAATTGTGAAACTAAACCATTCTCGGATCCACTGGAACGCGCACACAAAATTTCATTAAAATCGGTCCAACCGTTTAGGAGGAGTTCAGTGGCATGCACACGTACAGGGGAAATTTATATATAAAGATTGACACGACTTTATTAAACACTGTTTTGTACATCAGGTTCTATGTTTTGGAGTGTAAGGGGTGTCAAATAACATATAACACTTGACACATCAAAGCCAACCTCACCTGCACGTGGTGCACCCTGCTGAATAACGAACGAGACAATGGCGAAAGCGGGGTGGTAGGGTTTTACAACCTGACTGGGTCGCAACCACCATGTATACGGCGAAAAAGCCCGGGGTCGCGTTTCGGGATCAGCCTGTGCATATCCAGCTTTTCGCAGGCCGGCATGACAGCGGCGACCGGCGATGGATAGTGTGTCACTCGGTGGTCGCCGTTGTTTTTGGTTTGTACTGTGCTTACCATCAGGCACAGTGCAGTCATGTTGCCGTGCTACTATAAAAAAATGCCTGTAGTCCGGTTAAGCTGTTAAGGCCTTGCTAGGCCAATAGCGTAGGCAGTTACGTGCAAAACAACATAGTGATAAAAAACAACAAAGTCTTTTCAAACTCTGATAACCTATACAGCTATAGTTGTTTTAAATTAAATCAGCAAAAATGTTACTAGTTCGCCAACAGAACGGAAGTATAATGATTAGATAAAAAGTATGAAACTTAGCTCGATTCATGATATACAAGGAAACAGTCCAAGCCAAGGTTCGGCCATTTGCATACCCTTGAACTAGATGTTGTACCGCTGAGTTTTTGACACTACATTCACACTGCACACTTACATTGTACCAGGTTTTTTTTATATCAGGAAATCCCTTATGGATACACCACCCTCCCGGGGAGAGAGTGTGTTATGTCCGACTCGTTCGGACTAAAACCCCATGGACTGCCATAGCAGAGGACACGGGATGACAAGGCACAACGCATGTCGTCCCGGCGGCCGGCCCAGCTTGATGCTGAGCCTCCTGCGCTAAAAGAGAGACAGCCTGGCAAATATAGACTATCTCCCAGACGGCCGAACCAGTGCAATGAAGAGAAAGGTCCCGGCCCCTCTCCTTGGTCCGGCTTAAGGACAACCGTAGGAGGCGAGCGAATCATCTCCCCACGTCCACCCAACGTCTACGCTGACCTCTGTTGCGGTATTGGCGCCGTTGGAGACGACTTTCCTTTTATGGAAGGCGGCTTGTAGCTACCGCCATAGCTTAGCAGGTGCACAATCCGTTGCCTTATGGCCGGGCTGCCCACACCGAAAGCATAAGATACTTCGGTATTCCTCCGACGGGCACAATATAAAAAAAAATGGATACAGTGTTGAAAACACCGCGCGGATTGGCGTCCCATCACCGAAGTTAAACAACGTCATTTCACTCATAGCAGCAATAGTTCCTTCGGTACTAACATTTCTTTATCTTGTCGGTCTAGACTAAAAATCTTTCTATAGTCATGAAATATTAATTCAACATAATCAGTAAAACATTATCATATATATTAATACGTGAAGCCTAAACTTTGTATCCCTTTTTAACGGAATTGCGCGAACGGATGAACGTGAATTTTGGCATAGTTAAAGTTTATATGGAGGAGAAGTGCAGAAAGCTATTTATTTTATATAAAATGCATTAGAAGTACATTAAATTAATTAAAATATGCATTACTCACACTACTGCTTCAATTTTACACAACATATACACACATGTAAATAAAAAAGACATTTTGACATCTGTCAATAAAGGACTTCAAAAAAGGTTGTGAAGGAGGTTGCTATGCTCGATTGTATGTATTATTTTACTCTTACGTTCCAATTACCCTTTTTCATTCTACATTCTACAATGATATTATAACATAATACCCTTTGACAAAAGAACCCTAATAAAATTCAAACTTTAAAAACATTATGAACTATGGTCGAATTTCGACCTCTGGGCGCCCACTAGTAATAGTAATAGTTTCAATTTCGTTTGAATAGTTTTTAGTAAGGACGCTTGTATCGCTGGAAATTTATTGTATAGTCTGGTGATCCCGATGTCGGTCATTTAGTTAAATTGTCAAAGCAATTAAATACCGTGACACTCCCGCACCCGTTCTTTTTCTGCTGCATAATTTCGAGAAAACATTAGTGATCGGTGTAGTGCTGTGAAGCGTAGTCTGGGGGTAAATTTCTCTCCCGCACACCAGCATAGGCCCCCCTCGGCAGCAGCTCAAGCCTAGGTCCGTGCCCTCGGCGTGGAGCCCTTGAGTCCCCTGCTCGCGCGATACAGTGACACAAAATCTTACATCACTGCGACAACATTAGACATACACGCTTACACATGAAAGTGGAAGGGTTTTATTTTTCCCCTTATCGAACTGAATTAAACAGACAAAAAAAAACGACATGAATATTAATATATGTATATAGGAGTTTTTTTTAATTTGGTCTACGAAACTGTGTTTAATTTTACAATATGATGTGATGTATTCCTTAAATATACTTAAAATTAAATACTTCTGGAGTAAACACAGATTACATTGTTGAAACGGTGCGTATGCGTAAGAAAACAAAAGAAAAATAACTAAAACTAATACATAAAACAAAAGCAAAAAAACAAAAAACTGAACTAAGAACTTTTTTTAAACGTATTCCTGTTACAATAATGGTGATATTTATCTAGATATTGTCTATAGCACTTAATTTATTTTTAACACAAATTTAAGTCGGACGTGTTAACAAGGTCAAAGTTTAATCGCATCTTCCAATCAAATTGATTTTTTGGGTTAATTCTTTTTTGATTGAACGTGCAATATAATAATTAATTTATCCGAAATTTGAGTAAATTCTATAACATCTGTTTAAATATTAACACTATCGGATGTAGGAAAATATCTCGGGAAAACACAGAATAACAATGGGAGTTTTGTAGGTGCAGTAATACCCGGGGTATTTACGCGATATGTGGGACGAAGAGATAACCGTGTAAATCGAATTCGCGTAAATCGGGGATCAACTTTGCATATAAATACATCTAAATCAGAGGTCCCAGACTTTATTATCATAGACCACTTTCAATATTTAGCTGGTTCTGGTGGACCCTCTGCAACTACGTTTCAACCATATTCCCAAAATTCGACAAAAAATGTGAATATTGACACTTTGTACTGAGTATGGAATATGCAAGTTTTTACAAGTAACAGTCGCAGAGCCTCTTAAAATATTATCTGCCTTTCTTTTTTTTATTAACGTGGGGAAATCCCTTATGGACCCTCTCGGGGGAGAGGATGGATTATGTCCGACTCGCACGGACTACAACCCCACGGTGTACCGTCCGACCGTATTGTTGGGGCGGCAAGGGATCGAACTACGCTATTGCCCTTGGATAGCCGCCACAACGGTCCGCCCGGCGGAAGGTGGCCGCCGGGCTACATCCTAATAGGTAGACTGGGTACACACCAGCTGCGTCGCCTCGTCTACCGGACCTGTGTAATGAGGAGATGGGGCCCCCGGCCCACCCCCTCAGGTCCGGCTACGGTGATGGGAGGAGAAGGGCAAATCGCCGCCTCCTCCCTCCGGTCCTCCGTTGGCGGAGAGGACCACTCGAGAGTCATCTTGGTGGACCCTCACCGCCGCCTCCTTCTGCAAGATATTGATTGGTGTCAAGCCTAATCATAGTCAAAATGATGAGGTCTAGGATGTACCACGTTCGCTCGGTAAAAACTAATTCACTCTTTTTTTTGAAGATCGTTATCTATACTTAATATTATAAAGAGGTAGAGTTTGAGTAGTCCGGTGAAGCTGTTAAGACCTTGGTTGGTCAATAGCGTAGTCAGTTCGAAAAAAAAAAAAAAAAGGTAGAGTTTGTGAGTTTGTGACGTTGTAAGGGGTAATCTCAGGAACTACTGGTCCGATTTGGAAAATTCTTTCAGTGTTATATAGCTCATTTATCAGGGAAGGTTATATCATCACGCTGAGACCAGTGGGAGCGGCGCACCAATGAATAATGTTTCAAAATCGTTTTTTTTTCTTTTGAGTGCTTCCGCTATCTGTTAGCGTTAGTTCAAAATTACTAAGACATGCGAACGAAGTCGCGGGCAGAAGCTATCTATAATATATTTAGAAAAATCTGTTATCTTCTCAATTTATGTAAATCTAGAATAAGTTTATTGATAATAAATATACTACGAATGGATGGTGTCCTGTGTACGGCGTCTGGGTCAATTGACCTTTTTTAATGCCCAAAAAAGTGTACAGGAATTTGCTAGATCCTATAAATACGTGATCAGAATGTAACCAGCCTACAAGGGGTAGATGAGGGATGTAATGACTATCGCAGTCTCGGAAAGTAAAGATAGTCGCTGTAATATTTAGGTTAGAGTCACTCGGTGTGAGAGCAAACACGTAGAGCGTTCAGGCCGTGGAGAGGCTCGACCTAAATATTAACTAATAAAGAATGAGGTCGCCGTAGCGAGAGTTTCTCTTGTATATATTGAAACAATTTTTTGTTCGTTGACGCCAGTAATATGTATTAAAACTTATACATTGGAATTTGTAAGACAATGAGGTTTTACTTTCTGGTAAATATATACTAGTCAGGTAATTATATGGTGGTCATTACGTAAGAATAAAAACTGCTATAAAAATGTTTGGCAATAATAATAATTTATTGTACAAAAAGTTTTTTTTTCTCACATATATATCATATATATTCTCATATATTTCTCATATATATATCTCAATTCCTTCCCTCCTTGGTCCGGCTTGGCAGTCACGGAGTGCCTCCTCCAACCGCCTCCCACCATTGAATTTTTAACGAGGTTATCTCCACCTCCTGTAACTTTTGATCGTCGTTTTCTCTCACTGTGATTTTTACCGAGGTTTCCTCCCTCTCATAGTAACTTTTTAACGTGGTTATCTCCTTCTCCCCCCACCCGAAGAGCACTCCTCTGCCACTTTTTTACCGAGGTTTGCTCCCTCTCACCGTCCGAAGGCCTCCCCTCTGTTACTTTTTAATGTCGTTTCCTCTCACAGTAACTTTTTAACGTGGTTCTCTCTTTCTCCCCCCGCTCGAAGACCACTCCTCTGTCACTTTTTACCGAGGTTTGCTCCCTCTCACCGCCTGAACATTCAGGAACCGCGTTGCATATAATACGAGACCTTTTTAAAGCAAGTATTCAATACGCATTTAACTTTTTTGTAAATAACACCGAACATATTTTTTGATTATTACAACATAATAGACATATAAAGTTACATTTGTTTTTGGTGGATGCACCGAGAGAGGCGTGATTCTAGACGTCACCATCGTTCACATATTGATCCACCCTGTAATAGCCTTTATGTATTAAGACCCGCTTGGCATAACACTTGAACTCACTATCCAGCAAATCGGTAATGTGTTTTGGGACTTTGTTATAAAATCTAACACTATTACCTAAAAAACTGTTACTGGTCTTAGTAAGCCTGAAACATGGAGTGACCAGTTTGTTAGAAAGAAGAAAGAAAGAAATACTTTATTGTTCGAACAACCATACAATTAAATTAAATTACACAAACTAATTAGACAGAAAAAAAAATACATTTTAAAAATGACAAATAGATGTCCAACAATCGGCGAACCCATTCAGCAAAAATCTGCAATACTATAAGTAGTACTGCAGCGCTGATTTTCGATGGGAGCCTATATATGATGATAAACGGACGTTAATGTTAATAACAAATTTGAAACGAACAAACAAATAACACAGACACACGTAACACGTCACGGATGGTCATACTAAAGAAAAATAACTGCTGTAACCACAAATTTAGGATTAAACAAAACAAATATAAATGTATACGGAAAAATATTTTAAAAAATACACACCAATAAACAGAGCTTAAAATAGAACTACGTGAATACATTATATGTCACTTTAATTACTGAGTTTGAATTTGCAATAGATAATGCATATATGAGAGTTTAAAGCTAAGTTTACTCTTTTTGGATCGACATGGTGGCGGGATGTTGTTCCAACAACGAGTGGCATATTTAAATGACCCTCTGAAAGCGGTAGTTCTATGGAGAGGTATGTTATTGTTTCTAGTATTTACATTATGTCGGTTTTTTACTAAATCCAGATTATCTAAGTTTTTGCGGACGTACATCAGTCTCAAGAATATATTGCGAGGGCATAGTTAATATTCCGATATACCGGCCAATAAGCGCTGTAAACAATCATTATTTGTTTTGCTTTAATTCGTACACGTTATCCCATTATATTTAGACGAAAATATTTTATATTCAAACTCGTTCACAATAACTGCCATACGATTATGGAATACTTTACCGCGTCGACTTCAAGATGTCGAAACTATCAATAAGTTTAAAACTCAATTACAACACTATTCATTCGAAAAAAAGGAGGCAGAGGGTTCGTGATTTTGCAGTTTATATTTATAACTAGCTGACCCGTGCGACTTCGTCTGCACCAAAACGGTTATCACCGGTTTCAATTATATTTTTAAACCTAAAACCCGATTGCAGCCACACCTACAGTTTCTAATTGTAAATCCAAACTATCAAGGGGCTCACTCAAACATTTACCCAGATGGTATGTGATAAATCTTTTAAAATAAGCCTACAACCCATTCGTAGCGTCATCTACGGGGTTCAATTAAGATAAAAACTAACCTACAAATATTGGCGGTAACGTAAAAAAATAACTTGAGGGGTCTATGGACCCCAGTTGGAACCTAATTACTTTCCCTTTTTTCTAGACGTTTACTATACAGTCAGTATAGTTTACATTATAAAATATCAAATTGATAGAGTTCAATTGTAAATTAAACGATAAAAATATTTATAATAAAATAAATAATAATAAATTAAACACTGAATGATATGATTTTAAAAGGGGTAGTTTTAGCTTCTATATCGATAACAAAGCCTACCCCGATCAAAATTTTCAAAAAATATTTAATGTACAGATTTGACCTTGCTACAGTTTTATTATAATATATAGATATATAGATATAGATTAACTTTTGCTGTGTGTATACATTTTTATTGCTATTATTTGTCATTGTTTATATATTTGTACATATGTATGTAAGTAATTCTGTATGTATGTATATTTATGTTATATATGTGTTTATTTATTTTATTATAATATTGTATACATGTATATATTTATTTATCCATTTTCTTCTGTTTTTGTTTATATAGGCACTAACTACAAATGTTTTTGCTTAACATCAATACCGCTGCTTAGCTGGAAGAAAATCCCTTATGGCATTAAGCTCGCCAGTGTACAAATCAAAGTGCAATAAAGATTTTTTTTATTGTAGCACGGCAAAGTGACTGCACTTTGCCTGATGATAAGCACAGTACAATCCAAAAACAATGGCGACCACCGATGCACTATCCCTTGCCGGTCTCCACTGTCATGCCGGCCTGCCAAAAGCTGGATATGCACAGGCTGATCCCGAAACGCGATCCGCATGAACGAATCACTATGACGGGCTTTTTCGCGAAAAACTGCTGACTCCTAAATCGCATGTCATCAAAATCACCACAGAACTTCGTAGTAACCCGAAGATCACCAAACTCTTATATTGAGTTCTTTTAGGTCTAGCTAAACCCTTTACTATTCCGTTGCCAAGATATATGGCACTTAAAAAAAGTGCGTGTGTACTTCTGTACACGCGTTAGAAGTTATTCTTCTTTGGCGTAACAATATAAAAACCTTTTCAAATTTTTTTATCTTTCGCCTTATTCTACGTTTGTAGAAAAAACGACACTAACAATAGTAAAAAGGTATATCATACATTGAAAGAATACATTGAAATACAAAGAAATACAAAATGTTGACTATATCTTACTTCAGGGTGACGGTTTTTCGTGACGGTGTGCGCGCACATCGTAAAAATTGACTCTCATCATTTTTAACCGACTTCAAAAAAAGGAGGAGGTTATCAATTCGACTGTTTTTTTTTAATGTTTGTTACCTCATAACTTTGGACTGGGTAAACCGATTTTGATTATTCTTTATTTGAAAGCTGGTACTTCCCGTGTGGTCCCATTTCAATTTGGTACAGTTCCGACAACGGCATCCAGTGCAAAACCGTATAAGTTTTAAATTTGCATTAAAGACGAATAACTCAATATCACGCTAACCGATTTCGATGATTCATTTTTTATTGGAAAGGATGTACTTCAAGGGTAGTTTGATGAGAGTTTGGTTAGGTTCTGATTATGGGATCCGTGACAAAGTAAGAAAACTTTCAAGAAACGAGCCTACTCCTTTCTTAAGGGCCGGCTAACGCATCTGTGTTTCCTCTCGTGTCGCAATTGTCCATGGGCAGTCGTGATCACTTACCATCAGGTGACCCGTATGTTCGTTTGCCACCAATATTATAAAAAAACTCTTCAATTCTTAGGAGCCTATTGTGCTTATGTTCGTTGCTGTGTTACAACATGACGCAAGCATTGTAATTACATTACTTAAGGTGTATAATAATGTGTGAAGCGATGGTAGCCGAGTCGGTGGTAGAAACTATCGCGGATTACTGAAAAGGTTGCGTTCGTACCAAACGTTACTTATTGTACAACCAATTGAAACCATAATACTAGCTGACCCGTGCGACTTCGTCTGCACCAAAACGGTTATCACCGGTTTCAATTATATTTTTAAACCTAAAACCCGATTGCAGCCACACCTACAGTTTCCAATTGTAAATCCAAACTATCAAGGGGCTCATGAACTACATTTTTTTTTACTTTCGTCCGTTATCCTGGAGAATCCCTTGCGTTTTATAAGATAAAAAGTATCCTAGATGTAACCTTGTGATATTGGTTATAACTGTGCCAAATTTCATCTAAATTGGTTCAGTACTTTCAGAGTGATTCGTGTTTAAAGGTATAGACAAACAGGCAGATCCTGGAGAATCCATTGCGTTTTATGGGACAAAAAGTATCCTAAATGTAATCTCGTAACATTAGTTATAATTGTGCCAAGTTTCGTCAAAATCGGTTCAGTACTTTCCGAGTGATGCGCGTTCACAGGGACAGACAGACAGACAAAAATTTTAAAAGGGGTAGTTTTAGCTTCTATATCGATAACAAAGCCTACCCCGATCAAAATTTTCAAAAAATATTTAATGTACAGATTTGACCTTGCTACAGTTTTATTATAATATATAGATATATAGATATAGATTAACTTTTGCTGTGTGTATACATTTTTATTGCTATTATTTGTCATTGTTTATATATTTGTACATATGTATGTAAGTAATTCTGTATGTATGTATATTTATGTTATATATGTGTTTATTTATTTTATTATAATATTGTATACATGTATATATTTATTTATCCATTTTCTTCTGTTTTTGTTTATATAGGCACTAACTACAAATGTTTTTGCTTAACATCAATACCGCTGCTTAGCTGGAAGAAAATCCCTTATGGCATTAAGCTCGCCAGTGTACAAATCAAAGTGCAATAAAGATTTTTTTTATTGTAGCACGGCAAAGTGACTGCACTTTGCCTGATGATAAGCACAGTACAATCCAAAAACAATGGCGACCACCGATGCACTATCCCTTGCCGGTCTCCACTGTCATGCCGGCCTGCCAAAAGCTGGATATGCACAGGCTGATCCCGAAACGCGATCCGCATGAACGAATCACTATGACGGGCTTTTTCGCGAAAAACTGCTGACTCCTAAATCGCATGTCATCAAAATCACCACAGAACTTCGTAGTAACCCGAAGATCACCAAACTCTTATATTGAGTTCTTTTAGGTCTAGCTAAACCCTTTACTATTCCGTTGCCAAGATATATGGCACTTAAAAAAAGTGCGTGTGTACTTCTGTACACGCGTTAGAAGTTATTCTTCTTTGGCGTAACAATATAAAAACCTTTTCAAATTTTTTTATCTTTCGCCTTATTCTACGTTTGTAGAAAAAACGACACTAACAATAGTAAAAAGGTATATCATACATTGAAAGAATACATTGAAATACAAAGAAATACAAAATGTTGACTATATCTTACTTCAGGGTGACGGTTTTTCGTGACGGTGTGCGCGCACATCGTAAAAATTGACTCTCATCATTTTTAACCGACTTCAAAAAAAGGAGGAGGTTATCAATTCGACTGTTTTTTTTTAATGTTTGTTACCTCATAACTTTGGACTGGGTAAACCGATTTTGATTATTCTTTATTTGAAAGCTGGTACTTCCCGTGTGGTCCCATTTCAATTTGGTACAGTTCCGACAACGGCATCCAGTGCAAAACTGTACACGACTTAAAGACGAATAACTCAATATCACGCTAACCGATTTCGATGATTCATTTTTTATTGGAAAGGATGTACTTCAAGGGTAGTTTGATGAGAGTTTGGTTAGGTTCTGATTATGGGATCCGTGACAAAATAAGAAAACTTTCAAGAAACGAGCCTACTCCTTTCTTAAGGGCCGGCAACGCATCTGTGTTTCCTCTCGTGTCGCAATTGTCCATGGGCGGCCGTGGTCACTTACCATCAGGTGACCCGTATGTTCGTTTGCCACCAATATTATAAAAAAACTCTTCAATTCTTAGGAGCCTATTGTGCTTATGTTCGTTGCTGTGTTGCAACATGACGCAAGCATTGTAATTACATTACTTAAGGTGTATAATAATGTGTGAAGCGATGGTAGCCGAGTTGGTGGTAGAAACTATCGCGGATTACTGAAAAGGTTGCGTTCGTACCAAACGTTACTTATTGTACAACCAATTAAAACCATATCGCATACCATACCGCAAAAATGCGCATATTTTAATATACTTAAGGCGGAACGGAGTTCGCGGGCACTCCTAGTAAAATATATTTATGTACACTAAAAATGGAAAAATAAAGTAAATTTTCAAAAAAAAGTATTAACCGACTTCAATATCAATCAAAAACCCATAAGGCACTAAAAAGCGGAAAATAAATAGTTTATCAAATTAACCAAATGAAATAAAACATATGAATATGTGTGCTACCTAGAGATGTACTGGAAGTCGGTACCAACCAAAATTTTTGTATTACAGAGACGCGAGAGTGGACTTAAACTTTGTACCTGTAGATGATATGATTTTCGGTTTGGTTGGCACCGACTTCCAATACATCTCTAGGTAGCACACATATTCATATTTTTTAAATCTTTTTCCGTATACATTTACATTTGTTATGTTTAATCCTAAATTTGTGGTTACAGAAGTTATTTCTCTTTAGTATGACCAACCGTGACGTGTTACGTGTGTCTGTGTTATTTGTTTGTTCGTCTCAAATTTTGTACTAACTTTAACGTCCGTTTATCATCATATATAGGCTCCCATCGAAAATCAGCGCTGCAGTACTACTTACAGTATTGCAGATTTTTGCTGAATGGGCTCGCTAATTGTTGGACATCTATATTTTCATTTTTAAAATGTTTTTTTTTTATGTCTAATTAGTTTGTGTAATTTAATTTAATTGTATGGTTGTTCCAACAATAAAGTATTTCTTTCTTTCTTAGGTATAATTTGTCAAGGTTTTCATTTTATTATCGGGGCGGGACAACGTCTTCCGAGAACGCCCGCTATCTGCCTTAAAAGCCCCGTGAATATTGCGGACGAAGTTTTGAGTAACAAAATAAAATAGTCTAAGTTACTTCTTATAAAGTTATCTGCCAGTGAAAGTCCCGTGATAATCAATTCAAGCATTCCGGATATTCCGCTGCAGCCGAAGGCGAATAAAAAACCTAAATTACTTTTTATGAGGTCTGCTATCTACCAGTGAATACCCGGTGAAAATCGGTCCAACCATTTTGGAAATAGCCATGCGGACGAAACCGCGGACAAATAAAATAGAATATGTCAACCGCTATAATTTCGGGTATCTAGCAGTAAAAAGTAAAATTCCCGTTAAAATAGGTCCAGCCGTTTTGGAGATTACCCGCAACACACAAACAAACAGAGAAAATATACTAATATAAAAATATAGACAAAGTATAAAGAAAACTTTTTTTGGTCATTTGTAGCCATATCCATTCATCAAAAAATTGTTATTTTGATTGTACATACACAGGGTATTCACTGGTAGATAGCAGACCTCATAAAAAGTAATTTAGGTTTTTTATTCGCCTTCGGCTGCAGCGGAATATCCGGAATGCTTGAATTGATTATCACGGGACTTTCACTGGCAGATAACTTTATAAGAAGTAACTTAGACTATTTTATTTTGTTACTCAAAACTTCGTCCGCAATATTCACGGGGCTTTTAAGGCAGATAGCGGGCGTTCTCGGAAGACGTTGTCCCGCCCCGATAATAAAATGAAAACCTTGACAAATTATACCTAAGAAAGAAAGAAATACTTTATTGTTGGAACAACCATACAATTAAATTAAATTACACAAACTAATTAGACATAAAAAAAAAACATTTTAAAAATGAAAATATAGATGTCCAACAATTAGCGAGCCCATTCAGCAAAAATCTGCAATACTGTAAGTAGTACTGCAGCGCTGATTTTCGATGGGAGCCTATATATGATGATAAACGGACGTTAAAGTTAGTACAAAATTTGAGACGAACAAACAAATAACACAGACACACGTAACACGTCACGGTTGGTCATACTGAAGAGAAATAACTGCTCTACCTAAATAATACCTAATATAAAATACCTAAACCTTCCCCATGAATCATCAGAAGTCGGTTAAAAAGAAAGTCCTCTGTCAGTTTAGCTGTTCGCGATAAAGTCAAAAACGACCATTTTCATGCCATTTTCACCAGTAGATAGAATGATGATTCATGGGGAAGGTTTAGGTAT
>MU161254.1:0-29509 GCA_015888305.1 Antheraea pernyi | reverse complement strand
TGTATGTTAACCGATATTTTCGTCAATTGTGAACCGATTTTAATGGTTCTTTTTTTTTTAATTGGTACATTATGTAGTGATTAACTGTTACCTGTGCATTCGTCCGTGTGAAATTGATCAAAAATATGTTACGACCGCGTGAGACGTATGCCTTACTGGACTCCAAGAATAAATATACATAATTGAAAGTCATATATCTGTATATAATATGAATTATATCATCTTTTTGTTCAATTTGGTGGTTATATTGTTTTATTTACCGCGTTTGTTTCTACATGACTTAGTGATTATAGCAACGTATAATAATAACTTAAGTATATTGACAATACGGGCATATTATATCTATCTATAAAATAAAAGATTTAAGATATATTGTTCGATAATATATAGCTTATAATTTGCATTACTTTCTTATATAATGTTAGTGAGCACTGAGTTTAGTATATAGTAGGTTGAAGTTCCAGGTATGTTGCTGATGATAAATCCCATCCCATTCGATATACTATTTGTATTCATATATCTAATGTAAACGTTACATGTTACAGTTGGCGTGCGTGTCGTAGTTACAAATGTTTTTGAAAAAGCTTTTCTGTAATGTACACACCCACTCACAATTTTCCATTCTTTAATACATTTTTTAAAAAGGTAACAGCTAGTTATATATATAAACCTTCCTCTTCAATAACTATATCTATTGAAAAAACCGCATCAAAATCCGTTACGTAGTTTTAAAGATTTAAGCATACAGGGACAGAGAAAGCGACTTTGTTTTATACTATGTAGTGATTTATTGACAAAATCAAAAATATTTAAAAAGTTTTAATTCAATCGCGTGTGAGGGTTATACGCACTCATTTTTTTGTCTATGATCGAAGTGCGACCACTGTACGCGCGCTCGTATGTATAAAACATCAAGATAATGTCAATTAATAATTGAGTCCGGTCAAGCTGTAAAGCCCACAGAGGTACATTATATAAATAGAGGTCGCACTTGTTCTTTCCAATCAGCGCCTCTATAATATGAGTTTCGAACTAACATTGTTGGTTATAAATGTACATTTATTACATTAGCAGTACTGCGTAAATCGTATACAAGTTTTTGATCATTTTTATTTGTAATGAATATATTCATCGTAAGGCATATCTAAATCCAAGTATGTATATGCAGGAGTCAGTGTTTATATGTAGATCCGGACATAGATAAAATTGTTTGTGGGAGACAAGAAAATTTAAGGGAGCACACTCTCGTAACAAATACGTAAACAAAGAGAATGAAAACAAATAGTTGAAAATTGTCAGTGTGAAATGTCAAAATGAATTGTCATCCACCATCTTTTGTTATCAAACTTGCCAAAAAAAAATATAACAGTGCCATCTAGAGAGTGGATTGATAACCAAAAGTAGACGAGCTTTTTCCATACAAATCCGATTCTGAGAAATGAAAATAGTGTGGTAAAGACCCTGTCGGGTCAATAGTGTAGTCAGTACGAGAAAAAAAAACAATTAATGATTGAATTATTTTGGCTGTTAAAGTATTACAATTTTATATACACCAACAGGTAACATTTATGATTACGTATATTACTTACATTGCCGATGATCGGATCTTGTTAAACTATTTCGCTTTTATCTTTACCTAAAAGTAAATTATAAAGATTTATAGGTTACATTTGTCAATGAAATGTTATTATAGTCTGACCGCAACCGCCGTACCACGCCTTAGGTATGCGCGGGGAGGTGGGGAGTGGGAAGGAGAGAGCATGAACTCACATGGGATTCGTAGTGTCAGACAAATCTTACGATATCTAAGCACAATTTCTTGAAGCTGTATATTTAATAGTATAATTATATTAAATCACTGTTACTTTATATGATTTTTAGATACTTGTCGATCACATTTTCTCACTTTTATTTATAGACACTGTTCACACGTTCTTATAAAAAAAAATCGAGATAAATTAAATTTCACAATTTGAAAATTGAACTTATTACCACTAGTTTCTTTCAAATCCATTAGCGCTCCGAATAACAATTATATACTTTTTGCAGCTTATTAGTCTATCAAACATATGATGGACTGCACAGTCTCAGTACAAAATACCAATATTAGATGTACACAGGCTCTTATACTACGCGTCGCTAGTCTGACGTAAGCCACGCAAGCGCAATACGCTCGGTCACGCTTATTACCATGTCATGACGCGAAATCATAAGCGAAAGGGTGTAAGGGGTGTCGAATAACATAAGACTTGAGAGAGCCAAGCCAACCTCACTTGCACGTGGTGCACCCTGCTGAATAACGAACGAGGCGATGGCGAAAGCGGGGTGGTAGGGTTTCACAGCCTGACTGGGTCGCGACCACCATGTATATGGCGAAAAAGCCCGTAATAATAATTCGCTTCTGCGGGTCGCGTTTCGGGATCAGCCTGTGCATATTAAACTTTTTGCAGACCGGCATGATAGTGGCGACCGTCGATGAATAATGTGTCACTCGGTGGTCGCCATTGTTTTTGGATTGTACGGTGCTTACCATCAGGCATAGTGCAGTCATTTTGCCGTGGTACAATAAATAAAATACCGCTTAACGCGCCCAAAGAAGTTATCATCACGAAAAGGAATATAGATGGATTTAACGTCCGGTTGTTCAGCTCTCATTAACCCCTCGGCTTATTCTTTAAGACCCAGATCTCAAAATGGGAGATCATGTTTTTAAATAAATAGCCAATTTTTTTTTAATTTTAATTTTACACTTGTTTTCAAATTTTACATAACTTGTATTACACTAATCACGTAGTGTCCATGCAGTCAAGAATGGCAATAAACACTTCGTAGATACTGTCACTATTTATTTGGCCAGAGCTTCGCCTTACAATACTTGGTATATATTAAGAATGCGTAGATATCACCAACATCTTGCCTTTTAAAGGCCGATCTATGTAAGTCAAAGCGATTATTATTTATACATAATTCCGCTAAATAATTTAAGTAACACAAAAATAATAAAGTATGAACAAATTAATGTTACTTAAGCTATACAACAATTTTATATAATTATCCTTATTTATGTATCTCTAATGTGTTTACTAATCTGTTTCGACATGTAAATCAGCGACATCTAGCCTTTCATGACCGAACTATGAAGTCAAAGAATATACTATTTATTATTCATAATGATCAAACTAATGATTCAATTCTACATAATGATATTCTTTTTTACGACTTATTAAAATTTATATAATTATAATTATTCTTATTTATATATCTTGGCGCTAGTATCTATGTGTATCTCTAATATAATGGCGCTAGTGTCAATGTATATTTATAATATGGTGGCGCTAATATCAATGATCCGGTCGTGTTGTAGTCTCGTCTCTTGAATGTGATGCAGCGGCACCGGAGGTGGGTGATAACATTTGTTATTGTTTAAGTTTCTCAAATTAAAAAAAAACGTATTTAAAAAAAAATTGCTTCCAACAGTTTGTTGACCAGTGTATCATAAGTTCCGTATTATAATTTTTTTAATTATAATTATATAAATTATAATTAATATAAATTATAATTAAATTATTGCTTTTCATTTGTGTTTAATAATCGAAGTATATTACACAAGACGTTACCAATATTACAAAATGTACAAATAATGCCAGTTTATGATTGACAATAAAAATCACTATATCAAAGGTTATCCCACCAAGAAGTCAAACATAATACGTCAATAGTGTAATTTTTTTTATTCTAATTTTTTTTTAACTTTATTTTTGTCTACTAATCTTTTCGATTATTACTGCCATTGTCGAGTAGTTAATAGTATTACAAGTTCTTCTTCTATTCCATTTTCGGCAATCAGTCTTCTAGTAGACTATTACTGCCATTGTCTAGTGAGAATCGATATTACAAGTTTCTTGATATAATTTCAATGAACTAACAAGATGGTGGCCAACTTGTTAGAACTTTCCATGGAATTATTGTGGCATCTCAGAATTCATGGTCCGTGGTATTATTTTCCATTCACTTCACTTATGCACTATAAAAACTGTATTACATAAAACACCACCAATTTTACACAATATAGAGGCAAGTAGCACAAGATTATGAATAAAAAATAGAATCCACTACATGGCAGACCAAGATCCCGCCAAAAACTCCTAAATTGTAATTATACATTTGTTTTCAAATTTTACATAACTTGTTATTGATTCGTGGCAAAGGTCATAATATTAAACAGCCATTATGTTATTAATTAAATAAAAGAAAAACTTTATTCACGTGAAATCATTTCATAATTACTGCTTAGTCCCCTTTGGAGAAAGGTTATATAGTTTACCATTTTATTATTCGGTTTCAGCTACCTCTCAGAAATCATCCCTTTTTTTTGACGTGGAGAGAAAAATAAAAAGAAATCATCCCTAATTTAACCCCTTTAACGTGGATGAATTTTCAAAAACCGTTAGTGTTCATCCACGTTCTATATTATTTCAAGCTTCTAGGGCCGTATTCTCTATGTTCTGCGGTCTGTGTACTGTCCGTAAGTTAGAAGAAAAAGAATTACAGATAATATCTACATATTAACACGTAAAGAAAATACGTTGTAATTTGTATTATGATCCAATTTACACCAATAGTTTTATTAAATACATTGATTACCGTTTCATCGAATTTTGACTTAAAAGTATGTGAAAACTATTGATACATATAAAAATCATTCTTGTTACTAACTAATGTGATGTACGACGTAATCCTGTGCAAATATAAAAGGAGTTTTGAGTTTTTGCCGGGATCTTGGTCTGTCATGTAATGGATTTTATTTTTTATTTATAATCTTGTGTTACTTGACTCTATATTGTGTAAAATTGGTGGTGTTTTATGTAATATACTTTGTTTATTGTACATAAGTGAAGTGAAATAATACCACGGACCATGACATCTGAGATGCCGCAAAAACACCCTGGAAAGTTCTAACAAGACTGCCACCATCTTGTTAGTTCATTGAAATAATCAAGAAACTTTTAATATCGTTGCTTACTCGACAATGGCGGTAATAATCTACTAGAAAATTGGTTGCCGAAAATAAAAAAACAAAGAATCGAGATATAATCGTGCTGGCTGCGGGCACCTGTAATGCATTTACACGAAAATCAATATTCGTTGTCGTGCATCGCGCATGGAGGTCGCGCGGGTCGAGCCGCTGCGTCCGTCCCACTGACCTAGTTAGCGGCGCTCGCTCGTTCGCTGCCAGATACCGAGGGCCACGCCTTATCGCGTACAACAGCGCCGCATCGCCGGATGGCTTTATACTATTTCTACACCAAATAGGAAGCATTACTTCATTTTTTTTTAATAATAGCACTATTTTGTTCTTGACCTATAATACTACTTTATTGAAACTTCTCGACACTGAAAGTAATACGCCATTTTTGGCGCGTATTGTGCAGTTTTATACAAAACTAGCCACTGCCCGCGACTTCGTTCGCGTGGAATAGTTACTTTGGGCTAACGCTAACACGCAGCGGAAGCTCTTAAAAGAAATAAAAGAACCCGATTTTGAAACATTTTACATTGGTGCTCCGCTCCTATTGGTCTTAGCGTGATGATATATAGCCTATAGCCTTCCTCGATAAATGAGCTATATAACACTGAAAGAATTATTCAAATCGGACCGGTCGTTCCTGAGATTACCCACTACAACCTCACAAACTACCTCTTTATAATCATTACATAGTATAAAACAAAGTCCCCAACCGCGCCTGTCTGTCTCTCTGTTCGCGATAACCTCAAAAACTACTGAACGGATTTTTATGCGGTTTTCACTAGTGGATAAAGCGATTCATGAGGAACGTTTTGGTGTGTAATTTGTCAAGGATTTTTTTTTATAACCACGGCGGGACAATGTCTGCCGTGCCCGCTAGTATTCGTATAGATTATAATTGTATATTATACTAGCACCTGCCCGCGACTTCATTCGCGTGGTATAGTTAGTTTGGGGTACCGCTTACACGCAGCGGAAGCTCGCAAAAGGAAAAAATACTCCGAATTTGAAAGATTCTCCATTGTTGCTCAGCACCTATTGATCTTGGCATCGATAAATGAGCTATGTAACACTTAAAGAATAATTGATCAAATCGGACCAGTAGTTCCTGAGATTAGCGCGTTCAACCAAATAAACCCTCCAGTTTTATAATATTAGTATAGATTACTACTCATCTCTCACTCTCTCCTCTCAGAAATAGAGGAGGGAGATGTTCTTAACAATTTCCACGTTGCCTATTATTTATTGTATTTATATAAAGACTAGCCCCTGCCCGCGACTTCGTCCGCGTAGTAATAGTTACTGCTCTGGGCTAGCGGTGACACGGAGCAGTAGCTCTCAAAAAGAAAAAAACATCTCGATTTTGAAACATTTTTCACCAGTGCTCCGCTCCTATGAGTCTTAGCGTGATGATATATAGCCTATAACCATTCTCGATGAATGAGCTATATAACACTGAAAGAATTATTCAAATCGGACCAGTAGTTCCTGAGATTACCTCCTACAACGTCACAAACTCACAAATTTTACCTTTTTATAATATTAGTATAGATATTTTTATAACCTCAATATTAATTAGAATACAGTTTATTTTCTTTAAAGAAATGCGTTTGATTTATGAGAGCAATGGGTTCTGGATTTATATGCGTATTTAATATGTGGACAATTCTCATAAGCTATTAAATTCTCGTTCTCATAAGAGTTATGTCTGGGATTTCAGAATGTTAGCAAATCTGTCTTTATGCAAGAGCTCAGAAAATGTCAGTCCAATTTACTAAACTTTGTCGCTAGATTTGTCGCAATGCATCAACCTCTGCATCGTTCGATCGGTCGCCATGACAGTATTCCTAGATATTTGAACAAGATGAATATTTATACAAAACTAGCTATACTCGCGGTTCCGTTCGCGTGAAATCTTATGTAAAAAAACAGCGATAAATAAAGTCATCCGAATGTATTAAGTCCATTTACTTATCTACTTTCCCCTCGTACTTAAGTCGTGCTGTCATTAAAATTACAATAACTTTTGATAGAGTGAACCGATTTTAATGAAACAAAGAATAAATGTTTTATCATGAATACAGTAATTTAGCAGTGATGCGTGTTCAAACAAGCACACACTTCTAAAATTGATTGAAATGTGTTTTAAAACTTACTAGCTTCTGTCCGTTTGTAATATTTACTTTGGACAAACTAACACGCAGCGGAAGCTCTAAACAAAAAACACGCGATTTTGAAACATCATTTATTGGTGCTCCGCTCCTATGGGTCTTAGCGTGATGATAGCCTATAACCGTCCTCGATAAATGAGCTATCTAACACTGAACGAATTTTTCAACTCGGACCAGTAGTTCCCGAGATTAGCGTGTTCAACCAAATTAGTTAAAGATTACTAATCTTTCTCGTACTTAAGTCGTGCTCTCATTTAAATTACAATAACTTTTGATAGAGTGGACCGATTTTAATGAAACAAAGACTAATTTACTCCCGAGGATATGCTTTATGTTTATTGTGATCCCAGTAGTTTAGCAGTGATGAGTGTTCATGCAAACCTACAGACATTTCTAAAAATGATTGAGATGTATTCTATTATTTATTCCTAGACAGCTGCAACATTTTTTTTACGAAAATTTGCAAAAGTACAGACACCTTAGATTGACAATCATATTATATGTATAAATATAGATATATTAGCATGAGAGGAGACCTCTGTATATTCCTAAACGCGTTATGACGCAATAACATGTATAATTATAATATTTTATTGTTGTTTATCATTAGAACGTGTATAACGTTACGAATTCTGGGTAACCTCAATTCACTCGCTGCAGAAGATATGGATTAATAGAGCGAGACAGACACATCTGCGGGTAACGGGTGCGAGGGAGTTGGGTAATGAATAGCCGTCCCAGATAGCGGCTTCACCTCGCCGTACGTCAAACAGAGTAAACGACGTTACTTGACGTCATATTAATATTACCTTGCTGCTTACAGCTGTACATTCAAAAGCAATATATACTTTAAGGAATATAGAACTAACTACTCGCCCTGGTTTCACTCTGTTGTACTAACTTTTCTTTTCGAACTGGCTACTCTATTCGCCTTGCAAGGCATTTACAGCTTCACCTGGCTACTAAGGCGAGCGCTTAAAACACTCGTTTTATGCAGACAACTAGCTCAAGGGTGCGCGGCACACCTCAGCTTGGGCTGTAGTCGATACTGCGGATTTATATATAATATTCGTTTGTGAATCATACAATTGAAGTTAAATGTTTCACAAACGCTAACATGTATATCGGATTTTTTTTTCTCATAGGAGGCATACGAACAGATGGGTCACCTGATGTTAAGTGATCACCACCGTCCATAGACACTTGCAACACCAGTAGAGTCGCAAGTGCCTTGCCACCCTGTGTTTCGGGGAGGGGACGTGGGGAAGGGGGGGGGGTAAGGTTGGCTTATCTGGCGCTCTTACTGACCGAACGAAACGCTACGTTGCAAGCACTATTACTTCACGTCGGTTTTCTGCGAGAGAGTGATACTACCCGGGTGAGCCGACCCATTCATGCTGAAACCGGTAGTAGCTTCAGCGGTACCACCTAAAAAGATGTCGATGTTCTAACCAATGATACTATAACTATATATATGTTATAAGCGCTTCGACAGGGCCTTGTTAAAACTTGGCTAACTAACTTATTTTTAACGTCTGCCCCGTCAATCCGCCCGTATCTAAGCAAAATATAACTATTTCTTTTTCACCACCGATATTGAGAACTAACTGATCGGTGCCCACTTCGTTGGGCGGTAAACATTTATAAAAAAACTACTTTTTGTTACTTAAGTATAAAAGTTAGACGTATCCTGGCAATGACTTTTTTGTAGACATTATCAAGCTCTACAACTTTTCTTTAGAACTCAATCATATATCTCTCATCGTTAAGGCAGCGTTCGTTAAAAACATTTTCGTTCTACCGTTTTTTCCCCGACTTACTTTGCAACTCTCAAAAGGAAAAAATAAACGATTTTGAAACATTCTCTATTCGTGCTCCGCTCCCCTTGGTGCTTAGCGTAATGATATATAGCCTATAACCTTCCTCGATAAATGAGCTATATAACACTGAAAGAATTTTACAAATTGGACCAGTAGTTCCTGAGATTTCCCCAACAACGTCGCAAACTCATAAACTCACTATAAACTTTACCTCTTTATAATATTACTATAGAAGTATAGATATACTATTTCCTATACGTTTCTTTCATACATTCACAACAAGGTTTCATACAAACCTTGTCCTGACAATTATAAACACAATAAAAAATTAAATTAATCAGTTATTTCAACGTAATATATTGCCGTAAGGAATAGAAGCGTATCTAAGACACAAACCGGAGAAAAGTTGATAAAGTGGGGCCTTTAGTAAGCTAGGCCTTTTTTTACATGGGGAAATCCCTACGGATTCCCACCCTAGCCGAGGGTGAGGTATGTCCGACTTGCACGGACTAAAACCCCATGGTGCCTTCAATCACCTATAGGCCGGGGAGCAGGAGCAGCCGAACTAGCACTGCGTCTACTCCCCGGCAGGCGTCGGCCCCTCATCAGTCAAATCGCGGTCGAGGAGTCAAAATCGTAGACCCCTCAAGGGAAGTAAGCTAGGCCTAACCTAACTTGTTTTCTCATTAAGTATAATTGGGAAACAAAAGTTCTGGTGCACAAAAAAATGTTCTTAGATATTCAATTTTCCTGGTTCTATATTGTTGTAAAAAATGGCGTATGTCTACATTTTCGGCAGTATAGCTATATATAACCACTATAAATAGATCTGTAGCGTTGAGCACCGTTGTAATAAGTTTCTATTTCCGCGGATTGAATTGGAAGGTCTTGTGCATCGGCCACACCCTTTTATCCGGAACGCAGTACTGCGAATACTGGAGTTTTATGGCAAAGATATGTGTCATTTTATTGCTTCTGCAGTCGAATCTTGCACAGGCTATATAAACAGGCGATGGTAAAATAAAATAATACTTTATTTAATTTATGCCTTGAGAAGGCGCTTATTAACGTCAAAACAACCACCGGTTCGGACAAACAATCCCCTCATCGAGAAAAAGCGGCAATAAATTCGATCTGGTTTATTTTTACGTTATACATATATCTATATATAAATAGTTAACGGTTAACAACTTCTCTTTAATTTTTTTTTCCTAGCTGATTTTTATTATTCATTACTATAAAAATTGGTAAAGTTCTTTTTCTTTATGGTCCAAGTTCCACCACAGGACAAGCTCTCATTAAAAAAAGCGCGTGCGTACAAAGTACACATGTCAGAAGTGAAACTTCTTTGGCGAACTAATTTATAAGTCTTGTTTATATTTATATAAACAAGAAAAAGAATAAAAAGTTTATTTATTTATTTAATCTACGTTTACTGCAAATGACGTCACTTCCGTTGCATACCTGCGTGACGTTACATTTGTAAAAATATTACCCTCATGCGCCTAAAGAAGTTTCACTTCAAAAATACGAAATACATAGTTACATTTGTTTTTGGCGGATTATTTACAAATATATGATACGTTAATATATATAAAAGAATAACTGATTGACATATCAACGGCGAGCGCAAAATATTAGTAAAAAACGGGGATGAACATTTGATAGAAAATCCGTCATTCTTCAGCCAGTCATCTATTCAGAAATTAAATATAGAGTCCAAAATAATTATTGCCTACAAAACGCGTCCGGAAACGTAAGAGATTGCTAGTTTAAGTTACCCCTCGGCTTATTTTTAAGACTCAGGTCTCATAATGCCGAATTTTGTTTTTATTTTTATATATTTCACATCATAAATCGTAAAATCATGGTTTAGTAGGTAAACTTCGTACAAATGATCTTACAATATTTAATTTGTTGTATTTCAAAGTTATGTAAGAAATCAAATATTTTTTAAGCTTATGCGGCCAACAGGCCTCATGGGTTCATTCATCTGTATTAAGCGTAGACCTTTACGGTGTTATAACAAAAAAGTTGTATACGTATTGACCCCTGGCTTTAAAAAGGTCTAATATTAAATGCACCGCGGTCGCTGAATGTTCGCCATCTTGTTCTTTTGTCTCGCTTTGGTTACGTTAGGTTAGACTTGCGAGAAAAAGGGTAACGCGAACTTGTCACGGGCGAGCGCGGTGCATTTATTAGGAAACTTTTTTAAACCAAGTACACGGTTATCGTTTTGGACAGGGAATTAAAACGGTTGCATTTATAACATTGCTTTCCTCCCTCTGAGTTCTCTGATGACTTATTTAGTGATATTTCCCCTTCCAGATGGACATCTACGTGCAGACAGCGAGCCCTATTGTAGGACAAGTACTCAAGGGTTACAACGGGACAATATTCGCATACGGACAGACAGGCACCGGCAAGACGTACACCATGGCCGGTAGCAACTCCGCTCCTGAGCTGCGGGGGATTATTCCTAACTCCTTCGCTCACATATTCAGTCACATAGCTAACGCGAAAGATGATGAGAAGTAGGTATCTTTTTTTATATTATAGGAGGCAAACGAACAGGTGAGTCACCTGATGTTATGTGATCATCGCCGTCCATAGACACAAGCGACACCAGGGGAGTCGCAAGTGCCTTGCCTGCCTGTGTTTGAGCAGGGCGAAAGGATGAGGGTGAGGTTAGGGGAGGTCGGCCTCTGGCGCTCTCACTGACCAAACGGAATGCAACGATGCAAGCGCTGTTACTTCACGTGGGTGTTTGTATGTGTCGGGTGGTAGAATACCGGGCCAGCTTTTTTTTTATAGTAGCACGGCAAAATGACTGCACTATGCCTGATGGTAAGCACAGTACAGTCCAAAAACAATGGTGACCACCGAGTGACACAATATCCGTCGCCGGTCGCCGCTGTCATGCGACCCGCAGAAGCGAATCACTATGACGTGCTTTTTCGCCATATACATGGTGGTTGCGACCCAGTCAGGCTGTAAAACCCTACCACCCCGCTTTCGCCATTGCCTCGTTCGTTATTCAGCAGGGTGCCCCACGTGCAGGTGAGGTTGGTTTGGGTGTTTACCGCGAATACACAGACAGACGTGACCATGGGGATTTTGTTCTATATATAATATGTATTGATTACATAGCAGAAATGTTCCAGTTGCGACTAAGATAGAATCTACCTCTAGTTTTAGCATGCTTACCATGTTAGACCACATTATAGGTTAACATCTCGTGATAAAACTTATACGGTGCTAATACAAAAAAAAAATTATACAAAAAATATACCGCCTTCCATGTGAAAAACTAATAAGGCACTAAAAAGTGAAAATAACTGAATTATGAAATTAACCAAATTAAATAAAAAATATTGATATTCGCGCTACCTAATAATGTATTTGAAGTCGATGCCAACCTAAATTCATATCATCTACATACAAAGTTTTGGTCCACTCTCGTGTATATCTGTATGGTATACATATTTTATTATCTGCAACAAATTTATAAATGTAGATTTTCGAAGTCGGTTAAAAAGTTAAATACGTATTAAATAATAAATGCACCGCGCTCGCCGCGTTCGCGTTATCCTTTTTCGCAAGTCTAACCGAACGTAACCAAAGCGAGACAAAAGAGCAAGATGGCGAACATTCAGCGACCGCGGTGCATTTAATACGAAACCTTTTTAATGCCAGGATTCAATACATATTTAATTTTTTCGTGATAACATCGATGAAGTATTAAAAAACTATTTAAATATGTTCAAGGTTCCTAGTGTGCGTGACCTATTTGGAGATATACAACGAGGAAGTGCGAGATCTGCTAGGAAATAATCCTCACCAGAGCCTCGAGGTGAAGGAACGGCCCGACATCGGCGTCTTCGTTAAAGACCTCACCGGTAATTATTAAGTATTATCCACTTATATGTTTTTCTCAAACAATTAACCTTAAAACAAAAATAGTGCGTCGGGTCCCTCCGCGCGGAAGCAGTGAAACTTCGTAATGTGGAAATTAAAATAGGAAGGGGTAGAAATTGATTTCCAGTGAAATCATATTGTTTCTATAAGACAAACTTTATTAACATTATTAAGATACGAAATGTTTGATTATTCTTCTCGCTCCGTCTCTTTCTATCCCCCCTCCCCAGGAGCGTTGAACGTTTAACGCAACCTTGTTGGTAGTCGCTTTAGAAGTTTCACTTCAAAAAAAATCGAGCAAGTCATAAGAGAACAAATGGCAACCTGCTACTGTGAGAACCCGTAAGAATAGATACTCATACATCGTCTCTACAACTGGTGGGGAGGAAAAGCGAAGACACGCTGATCATATTAGACCTCGAGCTTTGCCTATGCCAACATCTCTAAACCTTGCAGAACCTTTTAAATGCACAATAAACTCTCAATTCACTTCTTATCTCTGCCGTACCGTGAAGCTATGGTACAATCTCCCGGCCAGCGTGTTCCCTCCTTCCTATAATATGGGGTCCTTCAAACGTAACGTGAAGAGACATTTATGCAAGCCGACATGACAGCGGCGACCGGTGAGAGATGAGGGATAGCGTGTCTCTCGGTAGTCGATGAACTGAACTACGATAAAAATAAAAGGAACTGCCGATAGAAGTAAAAACTTAAAACAATGAAATAAATGTGTTAACACATCTAAATAAGAATGTAAATCTAAGGTGTCTGTACTTTTTAGGTTTTTGCGAAAAAAATTGTTGCACGTGTCTAGAAATAAATAATCAAATGCATTTCGCTCTATTATAGAGATGTTTAACTGTCTGTCTATTTGTATGAACATGATAAAATAGTGCGTCCATGATTTAACCAAGAACCATAAAGCACATCTTCGAGTAACATTTAGTCTTGGTTTCATTAAAATCGGTTCACTCTATCAAAAGTTATTGTAATTTTAATGAGAGCACGACTTATATTCAGATGAATTTATTAATCGCTCTTTTTAACACGCTTTTATTAGCTTCACCTGTATATGTATGTTTGTAACCGACCCCTTTGAGCTCTATTTTGTCCTACTTTGAACGACCAGATTTGATTCAAACTTTGCACACCTGTCAAAGGTCGATGACAATGCAATAATACGAAAAAAAAAAGTTAAAAATTTTTAACTAAAAAAAGGAAAAATAAATAATAGTTTTAAAAAACTAAAAAAAACACGCTTTCATAAAAAATCCATGCGTCTATTAATATCAGCACCTCCAGATTATTATAATTTTCTTGTCACTTTTTACAAAAATATACATTTATTTCTAATTTACACTATTCTTAAACCAAATTTATTAAATTTTATTTTCTGTTTTTTAGTTGGATTTTTTATGGAAGCGTGTTTTTTAGTTTTTTTTTATGTATTATTTATTTTACACAAGGTTCCACGCGGACTAAGTCTCGGGCCCATGTAGTTTTTATTATTTATACTTCTATATACTAATATTATAAAGAGGTAAAGTTTGTGAGTTTGTGACGTTGTAGGGGGTACTCTCGGGAACTATTGGTCCAATTTGAAAAATTCTTTCAATGTTAGAGAGCTCATTTATCAAGGAAACTATAGGCTATATATCATCACGCTAAGACCAACAGGAGCGGAGCATCAATTAAGAATGTTTCTAAATCGGGTCTATTTTCCCTTATGAGAGCTTCCGCCGCGTGTTAGTTCGTTAAATGATGTTTATTGGTTATACTATCAACAACAATTATTAATTCTTATCGACATGGAATAATATAATAACTGAGCTACAACAATGCGTGGATATGGTACGATTTAGATGATAAAAACCCGTGTTATCCGACCAGGCTACGTTGTACACAACGCGGACGAGCTCGAGAAGATAATGTCGGTCGGTAACAAGAACAGGCACATCGGTGCGACCGCCATGAACACTGAGAGTTCGCGGTCACATGCAATATTCTCGATCACCGTGGAGAGCAGCAAGCGCGGCGGCGACGGGAAAACTCACGTCAAGATGGGGAAACTACACCTAGTCGATCTCGCGGTACAGTCTCTTAACATATAAATATCCAATTGTTTTTACATCATAAGAGGTAAACGAACAGGTGGGTCACCTTATATTAAGTGATCACCGCTGTCCATAGACACTAGGTAGGTGGTAGAGCTACGCTGAAGTTATTACTGGTTTCAGCATGAATGGGTCGAACTTGAAGTAACAGTGCTTGCATTGTTGCGTTTCGTTCGGTCGGTGAAAGAGCTGGAGGCCCACCTCCCTTCTCCTCTCCTCTCCCACGCCCTCCCTTATCCCCAAACACAGACTGGCAACGCACTTTGAACTGCTCTGGTGTTGCAACAACTACCAACACCAGGGGAGTCGCAAGTGCGTTGTCAGCCTGTGTTTGGAAGGGGGGAGGTGATCCTCTGGCGCTCTCACTGACCGAACGAAACACAAAGAAACGTGCACTGTTAGTTGACGTGAGTGTTGAAATAAAACATCGTTTGCGTCCGATGAAATGTATTTCATACAAACAATTGCACTAAGGTCACACTTACCTTGTAATGTTATAGCCACACTTGAAGAACACTTTCTTTAGTTTCTCTTCATATTCGTTCTGATGTCTACAATAAAATTCTACTCGACCATACGGCGGTTCACTTAAAATACCTTGTAATAAATGACGGTGGAAAGCTCTGCAAGGCCGACGTCATTAATCGAACGATTCGACAAAAGTCTCAACGAGCCGTTTTTAGAACTCCATTGTATTTCATATCAACGCCCAATGCATTCATTGTTCTTTTTATTTTATTTTTGACAACCAATCTTGTGCTAGATTATTACCGCCATTGCCGAACAGGTAATGTAAGTTTCTTGTGGTCATTTCAATGACCTAACACAGATGGTGGCTGTATTTCTAGAAATTTCCAGGAAGTTTTTATGGCAATTCTGAATACATGCTCGGTGCTATTATTTCCGATCCACTTCAGACAACAACCAAACTATATCACAAACACCACCAATATTACAAAATATAGAACCAAATAACACAAGGTTATGGAATCTATACTTTTTATATTATAAACCTGAAGAGTTTGTTTGCTGGAACGCGTTAATCTCAGGAATTACTGGTCCGATTTGAAAAATTCTTTCAGTGTTATATAGCTCATTTATCGAGGAAGGCTATAGGCTATATATTATCACGCTAACACCAATGGGAGCAGAGCGCCAATGACTAATGTCCAAAAGGGGTTTTTAGCGTTAGCTCAAACTATTCCACGCGGACAGAAACTGGTGAAATATAAAATCCATTACACAATATTCCAAGATACCGCCAAAAACTCACATTACTTATTCATTTGTAATCATTTTGCAAAGAGAATTTTTGAAGTGAAACCTCTTTAGAATCGTTGTGATTTAAAAAAAAATGCAACGGAAAAACGACAGGTAAGAGACACAAATACAAAAATTAGTGAGCCAGAACGAGAGAGCAAATGTCGGTGTGTATGTATACTGCGCACTGTTTAATACTTGCTTGTATTTGATCATTTAACGTGTGTTAGTATATGTGAAAAGTACGTGAGCTAATACTACTGTACACTGTAACATATGTTAAATACAATATATCTTTTAAAATTAATCAAAATACTTTCATTTTTAAACAAATAAACGTTGTAATTATCCTACCCTTGTTATATATATTCATCTCATTCTTTTGTCTATTTACTGAACTTTCACTTCTATCGTGTGTGAATCGCACACAAACACCTTTTTTTTTAATGTTGACATTATGTTCAGGGTTCTGAACGTCAAAGTAAGACACAAGCGACAGGCACTCGACTGAAGGAAGCAACGAAGATCAACCAATCTTTGTCGGTGCTGGGAAATGTCATATCAGCTCTGGTGGACGGGAAGAGTACTCATATACCTTACAGGAATTCGAAGCTCACCCGTCTACTCCAAGACTCCCTCGGAGGGAACTCGAAGACTGTTATGGTAATTGAATCTGATCTAATATCATCAAGTCAAAAGTACCTTATTCTGCTTACGCCCTAATCATCTGAATGTATTAAGTCCGTTTACTTATCTACTTATATCTCTCGTACTTAAGTCGTGCTCTCATTAAAATTACAATAACTTTTGATAGAGTGAACCGATTTTAATGAAACAAAGACTGACCCCCGGTTTCTCAAAGGCTATTCAACGCAAAAATTAACTAATCAGCTGTTAAATCTCTTGTTAAAGGCTCGTTGCATTGCTAGAAACCTGATCAATTAATATTACTCGAAGATATGCTTTATGATTTATCATTAACGAAGTACTACTCACAAAAATCTAAAAAGTACGGACATGTTAGGTTTAAATCTATACGTATAACAAGAAAGTATATCTAATGTGTCTATACTTTTTAGACTTTTAGTCTTGGAATAAGTAATACAATACATTTGTTTGAACACGTGTCACTGTATCATGAGTCACGCAACAGCCCAAGCCGAGGTGTGCCGTGCACCCTTGGGCTAGTTGTCAAATAAAATCGGCTGAGTGCCTTAAGCGCTCGCCTTAGTAGTCCGATGAAGCTGTTAAGACCTTGCTTGGTCAATAGCGTAGTCAGTTCGAACGAAAAAAAAACGAAGTACTTTAGCAGTGATACTTTTTTTTTTCGAACTGACTACTCTATTGACCTAGGATAGTAATTAAAATCGTAATTTCAATATCTCGACAGATAGCAACAATAGGACCGGCCGATACGAACTACGTTGAAACTATAAGCACATTGCGTTACGCGAACAGAGCTAAGAACATCGAGAACAAAACGCACGTCAACAGCGAACCCGGGGACGCCCTGCTCACTAGGTAAATCCCCTGTTCTATTCTAAACCGTCTTATATCTATCAAGAAAACATTAATTATATGGCGGTATGTTAGACTGTCATGTAGTAGATTTCATCGGTGTTATTACAAAAAAAGTTAAATACGTATTGAACCCTGGCTTTAAAAAGATCTCATATTAAATGCACCGCGGTCGCTGAATGTTCGCCATCTTGCTCTTTTGTCTCGCTTTGGTTACGTTAGGTTAGACTTGTGAAAAAGGATAACGCGAACTTACCGCGGAACGAGCGCGGTGTATTTATTAGGAAACTTTTTTAAACCAAGTATTTAATACGTATTTAACTTTTTTGTAATAACACGGCATATATGATTATGTACCAGTCGAGGCAAAGATAAAATAGCGTACATGTCCAAGTATGACGTCATGATTACGCTTTCATCGATCAATCTACCAAGAACAATCGAATACAACGGTAGTCGATACAGAAATGTAACACTGAAGGTAGTTACGAATTATCCGTATAGGTGACTAGCCCAACTGTCTGAACGAGGATGCCCAGTATCTAGTCTTCGGTCGCCTTTTAAAGCAGTTAGCGAAAGCTGAAAGCCAATAAAAATCAAGAGACACGAACTGCTGATACTTCCAACCAATAGTGTCTCGCATCGGGGTAAATAGTGTCGAGATGCATAAACAGACGATAATTTCAACCAATGGCGTTTGAGGTCATTAGTAACTCCTCCGATATAGTCAATAGCACGGACACTGATCGATAGCAGCTCACCTGAATATACCTAAATAATGTTTCTGTTTATGTGACTAAACTGCTCCTAAACGGCTGGACCGATTTTGACGAAACTTTGTGTGCGTATTCCAGTGGATCCGAGAATGGTTTAGATTCACAATTAGACCCGGTAGGTGGTGCTGTAGTTGACTTTTCGGATTTTTTTTTAATTATCAAGACAGGACAACGTCCGTCGCTCCCCCTAGTACGCTTATATAATTCTTATGTCCGTGTGTATGTGTCTAACCTGCTCGTAAATGGCTGGAGCGATTTTGATGAAATTTTGTGTCCGTGTTCCAGTGGATCCGGGAATGGGTTTAGATTCACAATTAGACCCGGTAGGTGGTGCTGTAGTTGACTTTTCGGATTTTTTAAATTATCAAGTCAGGACAATATCCGCCGGGCCCGCTAGTTTTATTCATAGTCTTGTGTAATTTGACTCTATATTTTGTAATATTGGTGGTGTTTTACGTAATATAGTTCGGGTATTGTGCACCACAAGTGGATTGGAAGTAATACCATGGAGCATGAATTCTGTAATGCCATAATAAATCAAGTGACAAGCTTTGAGGGTGGTAGCAAGCCAGACAGGTTTTGAAAAAGACTTACTACCCTCCCGGCCGTAGCTAGGGGGGGAGGGCATAGTCGAGCAATACTCTACCTAGAAATCACAATGCCCTACTTTAAAAATACCAAAAACTGAGATAAATTATTATAATTCATTTATTTAATAAAAACTTCACAGCACAATTAAAAACATATGAATATAATTACATAGTGCCAATTATGAAGTTCGTATATGAGAGATTACGTGTATGAGTTTATTTATAGTATTGTATAATAATTAATTTTGCGCGTGCACGCGGCCGCGTTGTATGTGTATGATTTGCGTGTGTATTTGTGCATGTGTGTGTGTGTGTGAGTGTGTGTGTGCGCGCGTCTGTATGGTTGTTGTTTGTATGTTTGTGTTTTAATTTTCAATATTCATTTTCAATATTAATTTTCAATTTTTAATTTTCAATGTTGTATAATAATTAATTTTGCGCGTGCGCGCGGCCGCTTTTTATGTATATGATGTGCGAGCGCGATGTGTGTGTATGTGTGTGTGCGCGTGTGTGGCTGTGTGAGTGTGTGTGTATGGTGGTTGTTTGTATGTTTGTGTTTTAATTTTCCTGTATGACACCTGATTCTAATTTTGTGCGAACCGACTTAAGAAACTGATTCCGACTTAGGTGAAAAATATCAATGTCATTGAAATATTTACTTGTACTCTGTAGTGCATCTATAAATGATGGAATCGTTTGTTCTTAGTTTGTGATAAAAAAATTGTAGCGAAAGGTGTCTAAACTTCCGAACATATCACAATTTGTAACATTTGAGGGCGGAACAATTATGATTTTTTTTTACTTCCGCCCTGCCTGTAACCAATGCTGCCCTACCTCAAATTCGACTCTAGCTGCAGCCCTGACTACCCTGCTATGGTATCACCACGATGTTTTATTTCACAGAAGTATCTTAACTTAAATGGCTGAATCTAATACCATTCAAAGACCCGCACAAAACAATTCACCAAAGTCACTTTTAGAAGAATTATGTGTATAAAGATTTGCTTATTATGATGTGAGAATGCTCGTAACCGTTATGATGTATATATTCCAGGTTCCAGCAGGAGATCGATCAGCTTAAGAAACAGCTGGAAGGCTGCAACAACGGTATTTTTTTTATTGTAGCACGAAATAGTGATTGTATCTGTAGATAAAATGATAACACTGATATAGTTTCATGAAATAGGCATAACGTTTTTTGCTTACGTGACGATTTCTATGAGCTAACTCCAATTGCAAGCTGTGTTAAGGAATTTCATTCCATAATACAATATATTTAGTTTTTAGCAACAGCTCGCAACTTTATCCGCTTTAATTTTTTTTTATATCATCGCAATACAGCTGGAACCAGTAGGTGGCGCTGCGGTTGAATTTTTTTTTTTATTATCAAGGCAGGACAACGTCCGCCCGGCCCGCTATTATAAATATAAGGTTCAAGTATTTTGATATCTGTAAAAGACTGTATCAGCTGATAAGAGACCCATTGTAGGGTCATAGACTTCTTCTTAAAGTAAGGTATGGGTATTATTACCACACCAATATTTGTTTTCCATATCATAGGAAGCAAACAAACAGGCGGGTCACCTGATGTTAAGCGATCACCGCCATCCATAGACACTAGCAACACCAGGGGGTTTGAAAATACGTTGCTAGCCTGTGGTTGGGGGAAGGGGAGGTGGGTCTCCGGCGCTTTCACTGACCGAACGAAACGCAACAATGCGAGTACTGTTACTTCACGTCTTATTTCTATGAGAGGGTGGTAGTACCCCGGTCGAGCCGACCCATTCATACTGAAACCAGCTATAGCTTCACTGTGGCTCTAACACCTCTAAATACGAGGTATTGGCAATCTTACACAAAGTGAAATCCACAGTTATATGTTTTCCCACATACAGTAAAGTACTTACTACAAGAACATTCCAGTAGTACCACAGGAACGTTCCTCGGTTTTATGTTTCTTCACGATGTTTCCCTTCACCGTCAACCGATAGTGTTACCAATATAAATTGGTAAATGTACGCGAATTCCGAAAAAATCCTGCGGAGAACGAATTGATATTCCACCAGTCAAACACCGACTTTTAAATTATTATATGGGTATACGAGGATATCTAATTTGATTGAAGAAATGGAAGAAGAAGGCGAGGAAGAGGAAGTGTCTGAAGAGGAGTTATCGGATGACACCCTCACCGACCCAGAGCTGGACTCTCTCGACCCTGAGGAGAAGAAACTAAGACGGAAGATGCGCAGAGAAGAAAAGGTAAATGGACCATTTATGCTTTCCTAGTAGTTACAAGTCGACGATCATAAAATTGTTTTTAGGCATTTACACTTCTTATTTATTTTGTTATGGTAACCAATCTTCTAGTAGATTATTACCGCCATTGACGAGTAGCTAATGATACTACAAGTCTCTTGATATAATTTCAATGAGCTAACAAGATGGCGGCCATCTTGTTAGAACTTTCCATGGAGTTTTTGTGGCGAGTCAGAATCCATGCTATTAGGGAACGTACTCAAACCACGTGACCCTTTCAGGGGGGGCAGGGGGTCTTCAAAGTACCACTCTTGGTCACAAGGAGGAGGGAGCGGGGTTAGGTTTTCGTCACGTAGTCAATATCATCTAAAGGATATCTCATGTTTTTAAAACTCGCACGTAGCAACACTGACGTACCAAGTAATGAAGTAATCAGTTATATTGTATTATAATTAGAGATTTAATTTTTTTAGTCATTTTAGGGCGGCGTCCGTAAGAACGGTCAGGTCGTCTGGATAACCATTATATTAATACTAATAAGCAACCAATAAACCTAATTTAAAGTTCGTTCTAAGACTTTCAATAAAATAATAAACCTTAGTGCAATGACTGGTGCCAAAAGCAACAATGGGTGACCCGGAGTTAATAACTTTCGATAGTAAAACGGGCAACAAACCCCTTTGTTTTGTTCCTGACGTTCCCTTTCAAATGAAAGTGAAATCCCCCGACGGTCATTGACACTGTACTTTAACATAGACGCGTCGAGGATTGTGTATAATTTTTGTATTTTTCTAGATAATTAGATCAAATATTAAGCACCTATTTTTTTAATTGATTTAGCTCGAGAATCGAGTACAGAGTGTTCTCCAAAAATATTGCTACTGTCTAAATAGTCACCTGGTATAGTCTGTATTACAAATATAATATAACATAGACATAGGAGTTTTTAACGGGATTTTGGTTTGTCAAGTAATGCATTTTATATTTTATTCATAATCTTGTGTTACTTGACTCTATATTGTGTAAAATTGGTTGTGTTTTATATAATATAGTTTGTTTATTGTGCATAAGTGAAGTGAATGGAAAATAATACCACGGACCATGAATTCTGAGATGCCACAAAAACTCCATGAAAAGCTCTAACAAGTTGGCCACCATCTTGTTAGTTCATTGAAATTATATCAAGAAACATGTAATATCGATACTCACTTGACAATGGCAGTAATAGTCTACTAGAAGACTGGTTGCCAAAAATGGAATGGAAGAAGAACTTGTAATACTATTAACTACTCGACAATGGCAGTAATAATCTAATAGATTGGTTGCCAAAAATAAAGATAATAACATAGACATAGTAAAGTCCAATCAAATCAACTTAATTCATAATGAACAAGTTTTTGAAGGAGTATTTACTGGAATAAAAATATGTAATTTCTTCTCGTGGAAAGATAGTAGATGTTTCCTTAAGCCTGAAGTATTTGTATTCTTCAAGTTATATAATTTTTTTTTACTGGCCTACTTTACCAATAAATATCTTTAGAAAGTTATATTTTATGGTTTACTCAGGCGTGTCTGTTCTCCATAAAACGTAGCCCATTCTATTGAACCTACTCTCCAGGGTGTACCCATACCCGTTGCCAATAACCTCGAGCTCTTTGGGGTAAATTTAAACGCCAAGCTCAACTATGGACATTCTATTGAGGCTAAGGCTAAAATGGCTGCAAAAAAATTGGGGGTCCTTTTCAGGGTGAGGCGATACTTTACGCCGGAGCAACTTCTTAATCTGTATAAGTCGCAGATAAGGCCGTGTGTTTAGTATTGCTGCCACCTTTGGGACGGGTCTGTCAAATACCAGTTGGCCTTGCTAGACTCCGTCGATCACAGAGCTCGAAGACTTTTCGGTAACGACCCACTGTTAACAGCCAAACTGCAACCACTTGAACATCGACGTAGAGTCGCTTGTCTTGTGGTATTTTATCGGTTACACTTTGGGGAATGTGCATAAGATCTGCACCAACTAATACCACCGTCTCCATTTCATCTCAGGACTACCAGACGCCGTACAGACCTCCATTCATTCGCGGTTGACATACCCTTCATCCGGACGAAGTGCTTCGCTTCGTCATTTATTATGCGAACCGCGAGGAGGGGCGGCAAGGGATCGTTCAAGCTAATCAACCTTGTAGAGCCGCCCCCACGGTCCGCCCGGCGGAAGGTGACCGCCGGGTTGAATGTGTATTTACTGCGTGAACGCGTTATATCCTAGGCCTCGTCCTCACTTTACATCAGGTGTGACTGAGGTCAAGCGTCGCACAGTGTATTATAAAAAAAATGTGTTTCAGGAGAAGTTGATAAGAGAGAAAGCGTACCAGGCGCGTAAAGTACTGGAGGAGAAGAAAGCAGAACTGCAAAGAACCAAGTATGTCCTTTTTGCAGTAAAATAATAAAAGTAGAACGCTTTACACCATTGTACGAGTTGGTCCCGAGTACGTAGCCAGGGGGCCTAGCCAAGTTACTTTAACTTTACTATAATGTTTTGATCACGTGATATAACGTTCAGATATGTCATCTCCATACATTTTTACGTTTTTTACTGCTGTTAGCGATTGTAGATGAGTAACTTGGCTACGCCCCTAGAATCCTCTGTTGGGCCCTTAATAAAACACAATTCGGAGTTCTGAGCAACTCTACTGGAACTGCAATAAAAACAACACACTTCAATTATTCTTACTTATTAAATACTAGCCTCTGCCCGCGACTTCGTTCGCGTGGAATATTTACTTTGGGCTAACGCTGACACGCAGCGGAAGCTCTGAAGAGGAAAAAAAACCCGATTTTGAAACATTCTCCATTGGTGCTCCGCTCCTATTGGTCTTAGCATGATGATATATCCTATAGCCTTCCTCGATAAATGAGCTATATAACACTGAAATAGTTTTTAGCCTAGCCTAGGCTATATATATCAAGGACGACGTAATATTGATGAATGTTCCAAAATATTTTTTTCCTTTTAACAGCTTCCGCTGCTTGTTAACGTTAGCCCAAAGTATTAGACGAACTCGTGGGCAGAAGGTAGTAGTTAAATAAAATATGATTACCCCATACAGGAAACAACAGGAGGAGCTGAAGGATAAACTACAGCGTTTGGAATCGAAAGTGTTGGTCGGGGGAGAGAACTTACTGGACAAGGCGGAGGCACAACGCCGCCTGCTCGAACAGGCCTCGAGGGAGCTAGAACAACGCCGCCTCAACGAGCTCCGCTTGCAGGAGGACTTGCAGAAGAAAGAGGTAAATCTTCTATTACAGAATCATATTCAAATACAAACACCACGTAATCGTGGTAGAGCCACGCTGAAACTATTACTGGTTTCAGCATGAATAGGCCGGCTCGTCCGGTGTAGTACCACCCTCTCACAGAAAACTGACGTCAAGTAACAGTGCTTGCATTGTTGTGTTTCGTTCGGTCAGTGAAAGCGCCGGAGGGCCACCTCCCCTCCCCTCTCCTCTCCCTCCCCTAACCCTTCCCCCCAAAGGGTGGCAACGCACTTGCGACTCCTCTGGTGTTGTTAGTGTCCATGGACGGTGGTGATCACTTAACAGCAGGTGACCCACCTGTTCGTTTGCCATCTATGACATTAAAAAAATTAAATCAATAATACTATATTCAATTTAGAGCCTAAATAGGGGCTTAGGACGTCAAAATCACCGGTTAGGACAAAAAGCCCAGTCACCGAGAAGAACCGGTGAGAAACTCGTACTGCTTGACCTTTTAAGATATATTTAAAATACATTACACGGTACGATCCTTTTTAGTGGATGCACAGAGAGGAGTCAATTCCAGACGTCACTATCGTTCACATATTGATCCACTCTATTACAGCCTTTTGATACCAAAACCCGCTTGACGTGGTGCTTAAATTTACAGAAACTGTAAAATTAGTTGGTGATAAAAATTTGTATAAAAGGTGTGAATATTGAGATGACATCTGACAAGGGAGAGTCGAAAAAGGGAAACAAAATATGTTCTATTGATACTAATTAGGTAGGATAAGGAAGTTTTTAAGTCGGTAGGAGTATTTTTGATAGTAGTCATGCTCCCACGAGTCTCTGAGTGTCCCATGAAGGATTTCCCTCCACGTTAAAAGAAAGGGGGAATAAGGTTTAGAAGATGATGTTCTCCTAATAAATATATTATAAACTAGCTTAGATATCGTATCAGCGTTAGCTAATAAGCATTGTAATTGAAATAATTTTTGAGTTTTTGACCGGGATTTTGGCCTGTCATGCAGTGGATGTTATATGTTACTAGCCGACCCGTGCCCACTTCGTTGGGCGGTAATAGGCATTATCAAGCTACAACTTTACTCTAGAACTCAATCATATATACTTCATAATTAAGACAGCGTTCATAAGAAATGTTTTCGTTCGACCATTTTTCTCCGACGCCCCAGATATTACCCCTTACAACCTCACAAACTTTACCTCTTTATAATATTAGTATAGATTCATAATCTTGTGTTATTTGTCTCTATATTTTGTAAAATTGGTTGTGTTTTACGTAATACAGTTCGGTTATTGTGCATAAGTGTAGTGAGTGGAAAATAATACCACGGACCATGGATACTGAGATGCCACAAAATCTCCCTGGAAAGTTCTAACAAAGGAGCCACCATCTTGTTGGACCATTGAATTTATTCACACGACACATATTGTATAAAATATGTTTACAATCTCTATTGGAACAAAATATTGACAGTGGCAAGTGCTTCCGCGGAGCCAAAACAAGAAGAAGAAATCATTTTCTAAAATGTAAATGCTGACTCGAAATAATTTCGAAATTGATTTTAAAAAGTAATTGCTAACCCGTTGGACCTTCTAAATCATTTTAAAAAACGAACTGCTGACCCATGTCATTTACTAAAATAATCTTTAAAACTAACTAGCTAAGCTAACCCGTTGTAATTTAAAAAAAGTATTTGCTGTATTATTGCTCTCCTTAAATAATATGTCAAAATTAATGAGAAAATCTTATGCACAAATTATCTTAGTTTTTTTTATCGTAGGAGGCAAACTGACACGTGGTTTACCTGATATTAAATGATGACCACCGTCAACAGACACTTGCAACACCAGGGGCGTTGCCAGCCTGTCTTGGGGGAGAGGGGGAGTATGGGAAGTTGATCCTCCGGTACTCTCACTGACCGAACGAAACGCAACAATGCAAGCAATGTTACTTCACGTCGGTGTTTCTGTGTGTCGGGTGGTACTACCCCGAGCGAGCCGACCCATTCATGCTGAAACCAGCTTCAGTGTAGCTCTACCACCTATAAAAAGTGTTAAAAAGTGTACAAAAGTTAAAAAAAATGGATAAAAAAAACATAGAAGCGTAAGGTCTATTAGAGCGCGACGACGTCGGTAATAGATCACTTCCCCGAGCACATATTTCATAGGTTTTGGCGTTTAACACAATCTATTGTGATGTTAAGTCTTGAGTTAAAGTCTAGCTCCAACAGATGCTTGGCTAGAGAATTTCAATTCGAGGGTAGAAGTTAGCCGTGGTGCTTTAGTTTCATTTCGATGCTTTCTTTTACCGAAAGCTCAGAACTGAGTCGCAAGAATTCGAATCTATGTCACGCGGTGTTGAAATGTTATATCAATTAAGCCATTATCGCCTTCTCATGGTATATACTAACAAGGCTAACCCACTACTTCTCTACAATCTATCTATAGATATAATACGAATGTAAACTAACGTGTCTGCACTTTTTAATTTTTTGGCAAAACAAAAGTGTGTGTGTACTTATGTACACGCGTTAGAAATTATACTTCTGTGGCGTAACATGATAAAAACCTTTTCAAAAATTTTATCTATCGCCTTATTCTACGTTTGTAGAAAAAACCACACTAACAATAAAAAAAGGTATTTAATACATTGAAAGTTTTAATACAAAGAAGTACAAACAACAAATATAAAGAAACAAAATGTTGACTATAGCCAACTTCAGGGTGCCGGTTTTTCGTGACGGTGTGCGCGCGCATCGTAAAAATTCACTCTCGTCATTTTTTCCTAACGCGCCAAAAGAACTATATATAACTTATATAACTTCAAAAATTGTTGCAGATGTCTTGGAAAAAGTAATAAAATAGATTTCAATCATTTTTATATATGTCTGTTTGTTTGGACAAGTATCACTGCTAAAATACCGTATTCATTATAAAAAGTCATAAAGCGTATCCTCGAGTAAAATTTCGTCTTGGTTTCATTAAAATCGGTTCACTCTATCAAAAGTTATTGTAATTTTAATGAGAGCACGACTTAAGTACGAGAGAAAAGTAAATAAGTAAATGGACTTAATACATTCAGTTGAATTTATTAGTCACGTTCTTTCTACATTAGGTGCCACGCGGATGGAGTCGCTGGCACAGCTGTTCTATACTATACTATTTTGAAACTTCCTTTCTGTATCTATTAATTGCTTAGGTTAGTGTTTGGCAACCTGCGGGTATTTCACACCTTCGCTGCGACTCTTTCACGTCAATAAAAAAAAACCTTGACAAATTATTATATACCCCAAATCACCTTCCTCATGAACTATCTACTGGTGATGTAGTGATTAATAGTAGATAACTTTCAAAAACTGTAGAGACGTTTGACCAATGCAATTATTGTCTCGTCGCTGTCGGACCCTATTAAGGATTTTGTTTATTTAAAATTATTCTTTATGTTAATAATGATAAGGTAAGAAATGGCGTGTAATAAGCGAGTAAGGTATAGTTTATTGCCGCTGTCGTAGTGCGGTGTGCGGACGCGGTACCGCGGACGTGTGCGGACGCGACGCACGGCTCCCGGACCGAGCGTTCACGCTCGCATACGAGAGGTACCGGTCAGAGAGATCCGGTGGCTCGATCTGTACACACAATAACGTTATAACATATATAACAATGTACTAATTCTGTAGGTGGTAGAGCCACGCTGAAGCTATTACTGGTTTCAGCATGGTCGGCTCGCCCGAGGTAGTACCACCCTGTCATAAAAAACCGACGTGAAGTAACAGTGCTTGCATTGTTGCGTTTCGTTCGGTCAGTGAGAGCGCCGGAGCCCAACCTACCCTCTCCTTTCCCCCCTCCCTCCAAAGGCTGGCAACGCACAATCGACTCCCCTGGTGTTCTTAGTGTCTATGGACGGTGCTGATCACTTAACATCAGGTGACCCACCGGTTCGTTTGCCAGCAATGGCATAAAAGAATGAACACTAAAGAAAATTCTAGAATTTTTCTTTTAAAATCCTTCTCGTAAACAGAAAAGTTAAAAAAATAGCAAGCCTTTTAAATTCACAAATCCTCTAAACGTTATCGGTCACTCATGAATAAATTTTTACTGTACTCTGGAAATTTCAACCCCTCGTTGTTTATCTATACTAACATTATAAAGAGGTAAAGTTTGTGAGTTTGTGACATTGTAGAGTACACAGGAACAACAGGTCCGATTTAAAAAATTCTTTCAGTGTTATATATCTCATTTATCGAGGAAGGTTATAGGCTACAGATAGTTAATATAGTTAGATTTACATTCTCATTATATGTGTATATATATATATATAAGAAGAAGATATAGATAGATAAGGCATCATTTTTTTTTTTCTCGAACTGTCTACGCTATTGACCCTGCAGGGTCTTTACAGCTTCACCGGACTACAAAAAGTACGGCGGGGGTCGGACTCGAACTATGGGCAACAACGTGTAAACTGCCACTGATCAGATTGCGCTATACGTCTTGTAAAAGTTGACGTCTGTGTAATTTAAATTCTCATTATATATATATATATATATATATATAATAAGAAGATATAGATAGATAAGGAATCAGTTCCGAGAGTAGTGAGTGTAGATAGTTGATGATGATTGTATATGTTGTGACAATTACTATGTTAGACAAAACATCATCATATAATCACGTTAAAAATATTATATTGACATTAAAAGTATGAAAAAGATCCGCACTAACATTTACTCACATAAGTCCATACTACTAACTCGCATATTTTAATAATGACGAACTTT
>MU161253.1:29315-47453 GCA_015888305.1 Antheraea pernyi | reverse complement strand
GAAGCTGTTATGGATCCCCAAAATATAATGATGATTATTCCGGCCGGTTTCGGCCATGGCGACCAATTTGACTCCTAAACTAAGAAATGGCGCTGGTGTGCTCGGAGATGGCTTATGTAGCCTATCTTCGCGGCGAAAGTTCGTGAACATTGACTGCACGTGAGTACGCCGTTCTCGTAATTATATGTTATGGCAGCAGGAGAGCGAGCCTTTAACTGGTCGCGTTTGGTAACAAGGTCAGCTTTATGCTGAGCATCGAACTCGCGTATTCCATTCTGGCCGTTGTGCTGCCAAACGTTCACAACAACAGGGCCCTATATTGCATCTTTTCATGTGTCACTTTTGGACATTCTTGTATCGGAGGAGGGGACCACCATGATTCCGCTTGCCCTCCTCCAGTTCAGATAATCCAAAATATAATATGAACGTTCATAAGTACATAACTGCGCAATATTTTTATATAATGGTAAACAATATATTGTTTGGTCTACGAGATTAAACCCTAGACACAACATTGGCCGTCTAAAAACATTGCGCCATTCGTCCAAAAGGCTCATCGCCTACGCTGTCTGCACCAATACTATAAATACGGTTGAATACTGAACTGATATACTGACAACATGCGTTCAAAAAATTTATGATTATCGCTCATGTGCTTAAAGCGTAACAAACTCATTTACCAATTTATAATATTAGTAACAAAGTAAAGATATATAAAATGTACCACGTAATTCAAAAAGGGTTTATTGAAAGAATATCTTAATAATAATTTCGAATTTTACACGACCGGAGCCAAGAGACACAGCTTGTATTAATATGATGATTTATAAGCAAACTGTTCACTCTTATTTACATGATCTCTTATTATAGTCAACACACCCTTTATCTTCTCGAAGCAGACGAGAAAACGTCGGAAACTGTATGCAAAACTCCGAGGAAGATGTCGTAAAATTCAAATGTGTTAGTGTTTTGACAAAGTACGTCAATACTATGAATATATCTCGCATTGTGTTTTTTTATATAGTTTAACTCATCTATACTAATATTGTAAAGCTGGAGGGTGTCTTTCTTTGTTTGGTTTGAAAAATTCTTTCAGCGTTAGATAAGTAATTTGACCACGGAGGCTATAATAGGGTATAATATCATCCCGCTAAGATCAATTGGAGCGGAGCACCAATGAGGAATGTTTCAATATCGGGAAGTTTCTTCCTTTTGAGAGCTTCCGCTGCGTGTTAGCGTTAGCCCAAAGTAACTATTCCACGCGAACGACGTCGCGGGCAGAAGCTAGTTAAATTTTGGGGTGTAAGGGGTGTCGAATAACATCATAAGAATCGAGACACCCAATCCAACCTCACCTGCACGTGGTGCACCCTGGTGAATAACGAACGAGGCAATGGCGAAAGCGGGTTGGCAGGGTTTTACAGCCCGTCTGGGTCGCAACCACCATGTATATGGCGAAAAAGCCCGTCATAGTGATTCGCTTCTGCAGGTCGCGTTTCGGGATCGGCCTATGCATATGCAGCTTTTCGCAGGCCGGCATGACAGCGGCGACCGGTGATGGGTAGATTCTCTCTCAGTGGTCGCCATTGTTTTTGGATTGTACTGTACTTACCATCAGGCATAGGGCAGTCATTTTACCGTGCTACAATTAAAAAAATATATATTGTTGAAAATAAATGAAATGTCGGGTAGTTATACTGCGACTGCGTTTACAAGGGGCGGCGCTTGCCATGTTGAGTCAGTCCTTCGTAGGCCGTCGTAACGTGCAATAGCTCTGTCCGAACTCATGTCGGTTATATAAAAAGTGATTCGTTGTTAGAATGTGTTCTTCACAGTTTATATTCTAAATTGGCCAGTCTTCTTTTATTTTTTTATAATCAATAGTTGTTTCTATTTCTAACAATATATATAAAGCTTGATTCTTTTTAAATCTGTAGTATATTGTTTTTTTTATTGCTTTGTAGGTTTTATCGTTTGAATACAAACTCATCTGATGTTTAATAACAAAGTAGTCTAAGATGATAAGCACGCTAAATCTAGAGGGGGCTGGTTCAAGTGCAGCTGCCAGAACACACCAACATACCCTTAGCGACATATATTAAACTTAAGGGCAGTAGATAGTCAGGGGGACTTAAAAAAAATACCAGCACCAGGCTATAGTTTCGTCACGATATTTTCCTTCTCCGAATAATACCCGTAAGGTGGTAGAGCCACGCTGTAGCTATTACTAGTTTCAGCATGAATGGGTCAGCTCGCCCGGGGTAGTACCACCCTCTCGCAGAACACCGACATGAAGTAACAGTGCTAGTATTGTTGCGTTTCGCTTTTCAGTGAGAGCACCGGAGATTCTTTCCCTTCCCCTTTTTCATTTCCCTGCCCATCCCGCATACACAGGCTGGCAGCGCACTTGCGACTCCCCTGGTGTTGCTAGTGTCTATGGACGGTTAAGTCACAAGGAATCTAAACTACGAAGGACGCAGTGTAGAAACATACTGTTAACTGATCCATCATCAATACAGTTAATCCTTTTGGAAGTGTTACTGCATTATTGTTGTCGTAAATACCATGAAGAACACATTGTATTTAAAACGTTTGGTGCTATGTTTCTGATTGACCTTTTTCTGCCAAGTGGTCCCCGTTCTGTGTAATCATTGATTTTAGACAGTACTTAGTTGGTTTACTTCCTTAGAAAAATAATAATAATTTATAATGTACACAAATAAAAAGACTACATACCGACAGTTAACCTCAAATCTATAAACCCACTTCAAAATTTCATACGTAATAAAAAACGCATTTATCATGAATACTCACAATAAATAATCATTTACCACCATGTATAATTTAAAATCTCGCACAAATACTTAAGAATGAATATATTTATTTATATTCACTGATAGAAAACATGTGTTGTTGATTCATATATATTTGAATACCTTGAAAATAGTTATCAATTCTCACGAAAACTTGAAACTTCATGGTGTCGCTTCTAGGTCTCGGTGTGCGTGCGCATCGTAAACATTCATTTCCATGATTTAATCCTAACGCGCCAAAAGAAGTATATATTAAACTAATAGTAACGTATAGTGTCGATGCAGTCAGGAATGGCAATAAATACTTCGTAAATACTGTCACTATTTATTCGGGCAGGGCTTCGCCTTACAATACTTCGAATATAATGCCTAGATATCACTGACATCTTGCCTTTTAAAGGCCCATCTATATAAGTCAAAGCGATTACTATTTATACATAATTCCGCAAAATAATTTAAATAACACAAAAATAATAAAGTATGAACAAATTAATGTAATTTAAGCTATACAACAATTTTATATAATTATCCTTATTTATGTATATCTAATATGTTTCCTAATCTGTTTCGACATGTAGATCGGCGACATCTAGCCTTTCGTGGGCGAACTATGAAGTCAAAGAATATACTATTATTAATGATCAAACTAATGATTCAATTCTATATAATGATATCCATTCTTATTTAAGTCTTATTAAAATCGATTTAATATTAATAATTATTATTTATGTATCTTTAATATGGTGGCGCTAGTGTCAATGAGTCTTTCTAATATGGTGGCGCTAGTATCAATGTGTATCTCTAATATGTTGGCGCTAGTGTCGATGTATATTTATAATATGGTGGCGCTAAGTAGTAGTTGTAGAAAAAACGACACTAACATTAGAAAAAAAGGTATTTAATACATTGAAAGTTTTAATACAAAGAAATACAAACAACAAATACAAAGAAACATAATGTTGACTACAGCTAACTTTTTACATTCTTACTTTACTTACGTTACTCTCATCATTTTTCCCTAATGCGCCTAAAGAAGTATAACTTCAAAAAAATTTTTTCCAAAAAAAAATAAACCGCCTTCGATGAGAAACACAAATAAGGCACTAAAAAGCGAAAAATAACTGAATTATTAAATTAACGAAATTAAATAAAAAATATTGATAATCGCCCTACCGAATAATATATTAGAAGTCGATGCCAACCTAAATTCATATCATCTACATACAAAATTTTGGTCCACTCTCGTATCCCATGATGTATATATACATATTTTATTACCTGCAACAAATTTGAAATTTAGGTTGGCATCGACTTCTAATATATTATTCGGTAGGGCGATTATCAATATTTTTTATTTAATTTCGTTAATTTAATAATTCAGTTATTTTTCGCTTTTTAGTGCCTTATTTGTGTTTCTCATCGAAGGCGGTTTATTTTTTTTTGGAAAAAATTTTTTTGAAGTTATACTTCTTTAGGCGCATTAGGGAAAAATGATGAGAGTAACGTAAGTAAAGTAAGAATGTAAAAAGTTAGCTGTAGTCAACATTATGTTTCTTTGTATTTGTTGTTTGTATTTCTTTGTATTAAAACTTTCAATGTATTAAATACCTTTTTTTCTAATGTTAGTGTCGTTTTTTCTACAACTACTACTTAGCGCCACCATATTATAAATATACATCGACACTAGCGCCAACATATTAGAGATACACATTGATACTAGCGCCACCATATTAGAAAGACTCATTGACACTAGCGCCACCATATTAAAGATACATAAATAATAATTATTAATATTAAATCGATTTTAATAAGACTTAAATAAGAATGGATATCATTATATAGAATTGAATCATTAGTTTGATCATTAATAATAGTATATTCTTTGACTTCATAGTTCGCCCACGAAAGGCTAGATGTCGCCGATCTACATGTCGAAACAGATTAGGAAACATATTAGATATACATAAATAAGGATAATTATATAAAATTGTTGTATAGCTTAAATTACATTAATTTGTTCATACTTTATTATTTTTGTGTTATTTAAATTATTTTGCGGAATTATGTATAAATAGTAATCGCTTTGACTTATATAGATGGGCCTTTAAAAGGCAAGATGTCAGTGATATCTAGGCATTATATTCGAAGTATTGTAAGGCGAAGCAGCTCTGGCCAAATAAATAGTGACAGTATCTACGAAGTGTTTATTGGCAATCCTGACTGCATCGACTCTATACGTGATTAGTGTAATAAAATTCAATATTGTGAATGTACCTACTAGTTAGGTATCAGATTGATTTCTTTACAATTATTGTATTCCATCTGGTATAGTTCTAAAGAACAGATCTGATAGAATGTAATTATTCGTAAGGCTAGCTGAAAGTGTATTTAATTAAATTTATTAATTCACATTTCATTACTATAGTTGATGAATATAAGGTATATAAGACGTGAAAGGCTACTGGAAGACATATCTTTATCATATATCATATCCTTACCATCATATTAGCCTTTAACAGACCCACTGCATAGTAAGAGACCTCTTTTCAAGGAAAGTCTGGGCATAATTACCACGCCAGCCCAACCCGTATTGGCAATTTCAAACTCCAAGAAATCCACAGTTCGATATTTCTCTTCATACGCTGGTACAACAAGAACATTTCTTAGTTTCAGATTTCCTCACGGTGTTTTTCTTCATACTCAGCCAATAGTGTTACCAATTTTAAATTAGTAAATGCCCAAGAATGGACATTCCACGGGCCATTGGACTACCGCGACTTGAAGTGAAAATTTCTGTACGCGCGCTGAGCGGTATTTTTGACAGGAGATAAATTTATAATTTCGCGTCACGACACGCTACGTAAGCATGACCGGCCGTATAGCGCTCCATGGCTTGCGTTAGACTAGCGACGCGTAGTATAGGAACCTCATCATCATCATTACCCTTATCCCACCTAAGTAGGGTCGGCACAACATGTTTTCTTTTACCACTCTCTCTTGTCAAATATCATCTCAGTGTTCATACCTTTTACGCACGTATTTGTCACACAGTCCATCCATACCTTCTTCGGTCTTCCTCTACTCTTATACCCGTCCACAACTATATGGATTTGTGTATATGTAATATTTATATTTTGCAGATACGTTTAATCGATTATTTTATAAAAATGTATTTAATTATTGCTCCGAGTGCCAATAGATATGAAAACCTTACTAATGTTAATAATTTCAATAAACAAATTCTAAAATTTTAATATTGTCATTCACACTATAATTAATATGAAGAATCAAGAGAACACGTTTATTATCACGCTTTTATTAGCTTCACCTGTATGTATGTATGTTTGTCCTACTTTGAACGATCAGATTTAATTCGAACTTTGCACACCTGTCAAAGGTCGATGACAATGCAATAATCCGAAAAAAAGTAAAAAAAAATTGACTAAAAAATGAAAAATAAATAATAGTTTAAAATCACGCTATCGTAAAAAATCCAACTAAAAAACAGAAAATAAAATTTTAACATGCGTCACTGTTAATATCAGCACCTCCAGATATCAGTATTTTTATCACTTTTTGTCACTTTTTACAAAAATATACATTTATTTCTAATTTACACTATTCTTAATCCAAATTTATTAAAAAAAAATTCTGTTTTTTAGTTGTTTTTTTTATGAAAGCGTGTTTTTTTAGTTTTCTTTAACTATTATTTATTCATTGTTTTGAGTTTTCACTTCTGTCGGCAGTCTGCATCGATTTTTTTTTCCTATATCTAGTTCTCATGTAAAAAGGACCACCTACGTAATATCGCCAGCGTCCAGGCATCGCTGTTCAATGATCTGCGTACTCACGAGGTACGCAAAAACCTGTCCAGATGATTCTCACGGTGCTACTTTCCGTTATAATGAACACGTTTTTGCACGAAAACTGCAAAAAAAAAAAAAAAAAAGGACCCCTTTTGCGGTAAAGGCATCCATTGTTTCTTATTTTGGGTTTTGTCTATCCAGTCAAAATGAAAATCAAAATATCCTTTATTCAATTTAGGCCCTGAGAAGACGCTTATGAACGTCAAAGCTACCACCGGTTCGATAAACAACCCAGTCATTGAGAAGAACCTGCAAGAGACTCGTTTGGGTACATCTTTATATATATAATATATATTTGGAATAAATTATACCTAACAATACCATTTTTAATAGATGCTCAGAGAAGAGTCAATTCCAGACATCACCACTGTTCACATATTGATCCACTCTATAATAGCCAGGTACATATACAATAATAGTCCAATAGCTATTTAGCATAGACCTACTAAATCATCCTTTTTCAAATTTTTTGTCATCATCAAAGCTATCAAAGTACTGGACTACCACCATTATAAATGATGCCTGTGACTATCCTAGTGAAGACTAGATATGTAAAAATACATAGGTAAAACCCAATATTTATTAAAGCATATAATAAGCAAAACAAAACGACGTCGCAGAGAGCACAGCAAACTAATATCGCACTTGATTACTAATATCTTTCTTAGATATTGATACCCAATTGTTCTTAAGATAGTATTCTCGTTAATAACCGTATTCGTAACTGATGCGGTAAATGCGAATCGTAACTTTTAGTAATAGATTTATTATTGTGAAGAGTTCTCTTCACTTTTTTTGGCCTCTCTAAATATAACCGTAATATAGTCCAGAGTTTGATATAAAACAAAGTTACGCTAAAAGAATTGACGACTGGCATTTTTAACCGGCTTCGAAAAAGGAGGAGGTTACTACGTTCGGTTGTGTGTATTTTTTTTTTTTTTTATGTATGTTAATCGATATCTCCGTCAATTATGAACCGATTTCAACTCCTCCTTTTTCGAAGTCGGTTAAAAATGCCAGTCGTCAATTCTTTTAGCGTAACTTTGTTTTATATCAAACTCTGGACTATATTACGGTTATATTTAGAGAGGCCAAAAAAAGTGAAGAGAACTCTTCACAATAATAAATCTATTACTAAAAGTTACGATTCGCATTTACCGCATCAGTTACGAATACGGTTATTAACGAGAATACTATCTTAAGAACAATTGGGTATCAATATCTAAGAAAGATATTAGTAATCAAGTGCGATATTAGTTTGCTGTGCTCTCTGCGACGTCGTTTTGTTTTGCTTATTATATGCTTTAATAAATATTGGGTTTTACCTATGTATTTTTACATATCTAGTCTTCACTAGGATAGTCACAGGCATCATTTATAATGGTGGTAGTCCAGTACTTTGATAGCTTTGATGATGACAAAAAATTTGAAAAAGGATGATTTAGTAGGTCTATGCTAAATAGCTATTGGACTATTATTGTATATGTACCTGGCTATTATAGAGTGGATCAATATGTGAACAGTGGTGATGTCTGGAATTGACTCTTCTCTGAGCATCTATTAAAAATGGTATTGTTAGGTATAATTTATTCCAAATATATATTATATATATAAAGATGTACCCAAACGAGTCTCTTGCAGGTTCTTCTCAATGACTGGGTTGTTTATCGAACCGGTGGTAGCTTTGACGTTCATAAGCGTCTTCTCAGGGCCTAAATTGAATAAAGGATATTTTGATTTTCATTTTGACTGGATAGACAAAACCCAAAATAAGAAACAATGGATGCCTTTACCGCAAAAGGGGTCCTTTTTTTTTTTTTTTTTAACGTGGGGAAATCCCTTATGGATACGCCACCCTCCCGGGGGAGAGGGTGGGTTATGTCCGAGTCGCACGGACTAAAACCCCACGGTGTACGTCTGCCGCTATAGTTGGGGCGGCACGAGATCTCTATAGACTTCATCGTGCCGCCCCAGCGGTTGGCCCAGTAGCGAAAGCGCCGCCGCCGGGCCCCGTCTTGTTAGGAGACAGCCGGGTACACACCGGCCGTCTCCTCCTTCCGCCGGACCTGTGCAATGGGAAGATGGGTCCCCCGACCCATCCTCCCCGGTCCAGCTATGGTGGGAGGAGGCGATCAAACTGCCGCCTCCTCCTGCCTGTCCTCCGTTGGCGGAGAGGGTCACTTTGAGGATCTTGCTCACGAACCCTCTCCGCCGCCTCCTTCTGCGAGACGACTTCCTCGCAGAAGGCGGCCATTGCGTTCCACACTTCCTCACTGCCGAGCATGGCCGCAACCACGCTCGGCAGTGACAGATCTTGCCCTACCGCCGCAGCCAGAGTGCGACGTTGCTCCTCCCACGCAGCACACTCAGACAGAGTGTGCTGCGCGGTGTCCGGGTCAACGCCGCACTGATGACATACGGCAGTCGGCTCCCTGCGTGCTATCCGGTACAGGTACCAACCGAAGCAACCATGTCCGGTCAGGACCTGCACCAGTCGGAACGTCAGGGAGCCCCATCCTCTATTAAGCCAATCCGGCAGGACCGGGCGGACGGCGTCGATCGTGTATCGACCGTACCGCGCGTCCGCCAGGTCCCGCCTCCACCTTTCCACCACTTCATCCCTCTTCTCTCTTCTTCTTTCCTCTATTTCTCTGGGAGCTAGAGGCTCCCCCATCCGTTTCTTAACCGCCGTATATTGATATACGGCGGCAAGAACCTCCGCCTCTAGCTCCCAGGGAAGGGAGCCGGCCAGCACCATGGCCGCCCCCGAGGACACCGTACGGTATCCCCGTATCACCCTCAACGCCACGGTACGCTGCGCAGCTCTCAGAGCACGGATATTTGTGGCGTTGAGGGCGTCGACCCACAACGGTGCCCCGTAGGCGGCCATGGACTTGACGACCCCCATATAGAGGCGACGGCAGACGGCGCCCGGCCCCCCCGTGTTGGGGAGGAGTCGTCCGAGCGCCGCTGCCGCCTTGACTATGCGCGGTCCGAGCCCCTTGAAGTGGGGCTCGAACCGCCAGCGTCCGTCCAGGATTATAAAGAATAAAAAAACTACATACAAGTATTTACATGTTAAATTTAGAAATCTAAGTAGGTTACATTTAAGATAAGAATTTGAACTGTGTACCAAAAAAACTGTTTATTTGTTGCCACGAAATACAAGGTTTTTTATTATTTATTATTATTTTATTTAAACAAATACGAGGGAAGTTAGTAATATATAAAATATATATGTAATATCTGTACTGTTGTTTCCGGAAAATACCGAAGTCCCAAATAGACTCCAATTCCTTACGATACTTTGAAATTTCTAAGTTCATTAAAATTCTTCAAGAACAAAAACATTGTTCCCTCACTGTCAGAGCGTGAAAAGAATTCCAGTTTTTTTTCGTATTTTAACACCGTTACTTAATTTATGAAATATTATGCGATGGATAATTTAGCTTATTTATTTAAAAAAGTATTTATTTAATTTTTTCTAGTTCGATTTTGTAATCACAATTAATAAGGTATTTTAAGCAAAATACCTATCATCAGAAATCATTGATCATATTTGTCATTAAACTATATATAATATTACCCATTTCTTTTCTATTTTTGATTCTTTATTTTATACATATATTACATATATATGCTATAAAAAGAATAACTGATTGACTGACGGAAAAAATGACGGATTGTAATACAAATTTTCAACTCCTTTTTCATCATCTTCATCATCATCATCATTAGCCTGTAAGAGACCCACTACAGGGCCATAAGCCTCTCCCGATGTAAGGTCTGGGCATAATCACCACGCCAGCCCACGATGTATTGGTGATTTCAAACTCTGAGAAATCCACAGTTCTATATTTTTCCCACATACAGTAGAACATTTCTCAGGTTCAGGTTTCCTCACGATGTTTTCCTTCACCGTCAGCCGATATTTAAATTAGAAAATGTACGCGAATTCCGAAAAATTCGTCGGTACATGTCGTGGTTCGAACCTGCGGACATCGAAATAATATTCCACCGGTCAAATCACTGGGCCATCACGACTTCTCAATTTAGGGGTTGAATTTCCAAAAATCCTTTGTGCAACGTGTGGATATGGAACCAGTATGAAAACTGTCACAACTCTAGCCCCAGTAGTTTAGGCCGTGCGTTGTTATGTAAGTCTGTCACCTTTTTATATATAAAAATAATTTGCTTAATAAGGCTTGGATGCACAATTAAAAATGAATGTTGTCTACATTTTACCGAAATAAATAAATTAATCGTGATTTTTTGTTGAAATTTCCGATACGTCCACGTGATTAATCAAAATGCTATTAAATTTGAGGCAATTTATAGTTATTTTAATATACTTAGTCTGGCCATAAATACTGGTACAATTAAAAATAAACAAAATATTACATTTGAATTTGGAATCTGTCATTATTATATGATTATTCATTAAATTTTTTCATTTTAGCGCCAATACATTGTACAATATTTTGCGATATTAAAATGGAGTGGTGTGATAAAGAGAACCGAATAGCTGTGATTTTATTACACAAAGTAGGTATGGAGCTAAATGTACTATTTAAAACTCTCCATACGCCATGCTGCGTATTTTAAAAGAGGACTTAGGACTTGCAGCCTATAAGAAACGTACTGGTCATTTCTAAACTGATAATTTAAAAAAGAATAGGGTGGTAAAATCGAAACAACTACTGAAGCGGTACGTAAAAGGAGGTCACAGAAAATTTTTGTTTACGGATGAGATTTTTTTTACAATTGAATAACATTTTAACAAACAAAATGACCGTATTTATTTTCAAAGCTCTAACGAAGCTTCCCAATTAGTCGAGAGAGTGCAACGTGGGCACTATCCGACTTCAGTGATGGTTTGGTGGGGTATTAGCTATGAAGCAGTGACTGAGCCATACTTTTGTGAGAAAGGTATCAAAACATCGGCACAAATGTATCAAGATACCATTCTTGAGAAGGTAGTGAAGCCCCTTAACAACACCATGTTCAATAACCAAGAATGGTCCTTCCAGCAACACTCGGCGCTGGGTCATGAAGTTCGGTCTACGCAGTCTTGGTTGGAAACGAACGTTTCGGACTTCATCAGAGCTGAAGACTGGCCGTCGTCTAGTTCTGATCTTAATCCGCTGGATTATGATTTATGGTCAGTTTTAAAGAGTACGGCTTGTTCTAAACGCCATGATAATTTAGAGTCCCTAAAACAATCCGTAGGATTGGTAGTGAAGAATTTTCCCATTGAAAGAGTGCGTGCTTCTATTGATAATTGGCCTAAACGTTTAAAGGACTGTATTGCAGCCAATGGAGACCACTTCGAATAAACTTTTTATATTTGAAATTGTTTTATACTTATGTATTAAACTAACACACTGTAAAATTAATACATGTTATTTGCAATAGAAAATATATTTTTTCTTTGTTTCAGGATTTATGGCAAGACTAGGGTATTATTATGACTATGAAATTACACCTTTAATTTATTTTCATCTGTAGTTATTCAAAGCTTCATATTCTTAATACAAACACTTTAAATAAAGATCTCACACGAACGTTCTTGAACTTGAATTTTTTTATGAATAATCTCGAAAAGGTTAAAACACTATGACAGGAGATTTAGAATGTTAAACATACAAAAATATATATTTTAAATAATTTCCACGCGCATTATCTTTTTTGTAACTATCACCCCAACATAAACCCTTATGTAATCGTTTTACTATATATAATAAGAATGTAAATCTGTACGTTTTTGATTTTCGTGAAAAAAATTGTTGCAAATGTCTAGGAATAAGTAACCGAATACATTTCAACAATTTTTAGAAATGTTTATCTGTCTGTCTGTGTATATGAACACGTATTACTGCACAGGAACTGGGTTTACAATAAAAGAATTTGGAAGAAAATCATAAAGCATATCTTCAAGAGTAACTTAGTATTTGTTTCATTAAAATCGGTTCACTCTATCAAAAGTTATTGTAAATGACAGCGGGAGTTAAGTAAGAGAGAAGTAATCTATACTAATATTATAAAGCTATAGGGTTTGTTTGTTTAGTAGGCTGAACGGGCTAATCTCGGGAACTATTACTACTATTAGTCCGATTCTAAAGATTCTTTCGGTGTTAGATAGCTCATGCAAAGTAACTATTCCACGCGGACACAGTCCTGGGCCGAAGCTAATATTATAAAAAAAGGTTGTGGGGATGGGTGGATGGTTGTTACTCGTTCATGTAAAAATTAAAGAACTACTTTGAATAGTACATTATAGTAACATAGTTTATATATCACTAAAATTAGTCAAAAAAAATTGGATACTTTTTTTTTCAAGTCAATTTCGAAAACTTTTGTCATTTAAGAATTTACAGCTAGAGCGATGGCATAGACTGTTAAATGAATATATATATAAAATTATTTAAAAGCATCAAAACGCAGACAAAGTCTTGAGCAGCTTTTTTTTGCTGTTACTGTTATATAATGTGAGAAATGTGAAGGATAGTTTCATACAACTTATAGCAGAAATATGAATTTGCATTTAATAATTTAGTGAAGTGATTATATTCGTATCATATATAGCAGAGAAAGAAAGAAAATAATGAAATTCAGTATATTACCCGTTATATTGAAAAAATACCAATAAGTTTACCTAGTTTTAGTTTTTAGTTTACGACCTAGGAGTATAGATTCATGTACAGGACGACTGTTAATTCACTTGCACTTAAATAGATGACGTTGTACAATATTTAATACAGCTATATTACGATATCAAAAGAAACCTCACATTAATGAGCCTACAGATGCTTGTTCACATATTTGATATCCTATTCGCCTAGGGGGTTTATGTACACAGTTTATAAGGATTTCTATCATCCAGTCGATATCGTTAGATTGTTAAAAAAATTTAGCCCATAAAATATCGAAATATAATCAAAATTCTATCGACAATTACATGAGTCTTAACATTATACTTTTATACACAGGGAGATCCCTAATACCCATCCCGTCGGGTAGCTGAGGATGGGTTATGTCCGATTTGCACGGACTAAAACCCCATGGTGCCTACGTATACCTTTTTAGGCGGGAGCTGGGACTGCCGGCTGGCACTGCGTCTGCTCCCTCGATAGGTGTAAAGAGGCCCTGACTGCGGTTTGAGGGGTCAAAGATGGTAGACTCCCCTGACGAACTGTGGGAGTCGCATCGGCACAATGCACCTCCACCACATGGGCCTGTGCAGTTTAAACTGCCAGGGTGACGTACATGCCCGCGTCCATTATCTTCTATCTTATCATTTGCCTAACAACGAGAATAAAATTTGTAAGTTTTGGAAAAGCAACAGCTTGCTAACAATATAAACTAAGTCTAGCACACATTAATATATTCGAATTATAATTGTATGCTGTCGAAAATGTAAATTAAACATCACTCAACAGGTTACGACAAAACAGCACTATTATAATTACGAGTCGCGAGCATGTTTACTGTCTGACTCCATTCCCAATTCCCTTAACAATTATCGTGGTAATGACGTCAGATCTAATTTACCGCGTCGAGTGTATTCATGCGGGAATAACGAATGTTGACAACGAATCTAACTCGTCGGGTTATTTGAGGTTTTTTGGTCTATAAATAACTATTTACACATAAATTCGTTGTTAATTATCATATTTTTCGTATAATTTATAGAAAGAATGAGAAAGAAAGAAATACTTTATTGTTGGAACAACCATATAATTAAATTAAATTACACAAACTAATTAGAAAGGAAAAAAAATACATTTAAAGAATGAAAAATAAATGTCCAACAATTGGCGAACCCATTCAGCAAAAATCTGCAATACTGTAAGTAGTACTGCAGCGCTGATTTTCAATGGGAGCCTACTACTACTTTGCACTTCCGCCTGACTGACCACTGCCACATCTTACTGCAATAAAATATGATTATTTTTATTTGCGCAACGTGTATCTGAAAAAGTTAAATCTGAAATTAGTAATAGAAAGGGTGAAATATTAGTGATTGAGACAACGAAAAGTAATTAAATGCATCGTTGGTTGACGGTTGAACTCGACGTTGCCAGATGGTTGAACCTGTTGTCGGTTGACAGTGATGGTATGTTGCTGTAATATTTATAAGATAAAAGTACGTAACGATCACAATCGATTACATGCGTTTCGTTCTAGAGCATCATCAGATCGACATTGACTCATTCTGAAAATAGTAATAGAAAGAGCGAAATATTAATTATTAGAACAACAAAAGTAATAGAATGCATCGTTGGTTGATGGTTGAACTCGACGTTGCCGGATGGTTGAACCTATTGTTTTTTGACAGTGATGGTATGTTGCTGTAAGATTTAAAAGGCAAAAGTACGTAACGACCACAATCGATTACATGCGTTTCGTTCTAGAGCATCATCAATTCGAAATTGACTCTTTCTGAAACTAGTAATAGAAAGAGCGAAATATTTGGTTGACTATTAAGCTTGACATCGGTGGATGGATCAACCTGAAAATTAAAATATCCGGACAAAGTGAAATGAATTAACAACACGTAGACGTTAATTCCCTATGAAATATAAGTAGAAACCGAACACTGTGTTTTATAAGTGCAAGTAAGTTTCGTAAGTTCGCGTTTAGTTGTAGAGTTTCTCGTAAAGTGGTACCGACGGAGCCGCCGTGACTAGAATCATGATCAGGGAACTGTTCCTTCCGCTAATTGCTCTCGCGCTGGCTTTACCTCTCAACGCGAGCCTTGGGAATAAGAAACTACATTGGTCTTAAGATCAGTTCATAATTTATTCATACAATAGTTAACGACTATGAATGTACTAGCGATCGTCCGACACATCGTTTACGTTTATCCTTACTATATTACAAATACGAAAGGGAATTTGTCTGTTTGGGACGCTTTCATGCCTTAATTACTCAAACTATTATCGTCAAATTTTGCATGCAAGTTCTAAAGACTACAAAAAAGAATATAGAGTAATTTTCATCCAAAATACATTGTTCCCGAAGGATAGGTCACATTTACATTAACTGGAGTGGAGCTACGATCAAAAACTAGTATCTTAATAAATGGTTACACTATATATATTTAGCTCGTAACTAACTCGTAACACATCACCACTATATACATTTTCTAACTCGTAACGCGTCACTCTAACGGTGTATATAGCACACACAGAGAAATCTCTGGTATGGTAAGATTGTCTCTGACTTGTTTGGCACTTCTTATATTTGAACCTATTTAAAAAAAATCTTTGTAAATGATAACATTTGTTCTTAATAAACTCCTATTCATAATTTTTATTAATATTTTTTAATTCTCCAAATTATTTATAACTTGTATCAATTTTTAATTTTATATAGAAACGTAAAAATCATTTAAAAACAGATAAAAAATTATTAGTGATCAATTGAAGCAATTACATAATATATTATATTCAATTTAAAGCATATTTGTTTAAACCGGTAAAGTAATTTTATAATTATTAATACCTTCATTGATCGTTCAAATTAAATTATTGAAGGAAAATCATACCTTGGAAAAAAACGCAAGCGCAGCCTTGAGTATAGCGAGTATAGTATAACTAGCGATTCCGGCGGATGTTGTCCTACCTTGATAATAAAATAAAACCTTAAATACAACCGCAGCGCAACCTACCGGATCCAATTGTGAGTCTAAACCATTCTTGCATCCACCCGAACAACAAAAAAAATTCAGCAAAATCTGTCCAGACGTTTAGGTACAGTTTAGTCACAGAATTATATATTTAAAGAAGAATTATATATATAAAGATTATTGTTTTGTGCGTAAAGGTGCTGGTTCAAAGGGGGGTTTTGCGAAATAAGGGATGCGGACTCACCGATGTCGATTTTTCTGGTTTCACTTCACTTCACTCGCGGCGATATATATTATGCACTATATATGATTCAGTGTCTATGCGCTTTTTACAAAATATTCTAGAATAGTAGTAATGGGTGACTACCAATTCTTGCGTATGAAGAGATCGTTTGTTATTGTTGCGTCCGCGGTAAGGATCATGACGTAAGTGACAGATGATTGGATAGGAAGGGAGGCGGAAGGGACGCTTGTCCGTTTGGAAACATGACTATACAATAATGCGCGCCAACAATTATCTCTATCACTGCTTAAATCAAAATCGTTTGATCCATGTTACTAAAGTCTTGGCGTATTTGCTGTCCGCAAACAATTCACAAACTTCCATCGGCAGCGCAGCGTAGAGATCAGAATCAGTTATGTTTAGACAGGGAACGAAGTCGCTAATTGGTCCCGATTTGCCTCAGCTTACACACGGAATGAAATGTTTCAAAGACTGTAAATATATTTCATCCAATTTACTACTCTGTAAATTATTTATTTATCGTTACCTAGTACCCGAGACTTCGTCTGCGTTCTTTATTATCTTAACTTTTTTTTTCCCGAACTGACTACGCTATTTACTTAGCAAGGTCTTAACAGCTGCACCGGACTACAATTATCTTAACAATACCGTGTTTGTACAGAGGAATAAACATAAGCGCCACACCGCTCGCCTCACTTATACACGGCAAGAAAACCTACATTACTGAACGCGTATTTTCCTAAAATATTAACAACAGTATATTATAGCGATAATTCTTTTTTTATATAAGGGCCAAGTGTCTAGATGTCCGTAGTTTCAGAGTGATGCACGCACAACCACTGTTTTTTTTTTTTTTTCGAACTGACTATGCTATTGACCTGGCAGGGTCTTTACAGCTTCACCGGACTACTAAGGTTGGCGCTTAAGGCACACAACCGATTTTGGGTTTTGGGTAACATACACAAGGGTGCACGCACACCTCGGCTTGGATGCTACCGAAAAAAGACGCGTCTGTCCTAGCTAAACTATTCTAAGCTGATACATACATACATACATATATACATTTGTGAACTATGCAATGAAAATTGCATGATTCACCAATGAATACGTGTATATCGGAAATGAAACGAACTAAACTATTCGATTCAGTTCGATTGAGGGAAAAAAAGTAAACCCTCCCACAGTGTGTATAGATGTGCACGTGTGTGAGAGAGATAATCTCATATGTGTGTTCAAGTGATGTAGGTGAGTCACTGTATCGCGTAAATAATATCAAGAGGGCTCCGCGCGGGGACGACCTAGGCTCGAGATATTATTGAGTACCGCGAAGTGTGCGGGAGCTAATAGGGATCGATTACAAAAGCGTGGGCGCAACACGCATTTTATAAGATTGAATTTAAATTTACTAACGGTGCCGGCACCGGAGTCTAAAAATAGACATAACAAAAATTATTATTATTGTTTGACGGTTATTTTTAGGGGAAGATAGACGTAAATACGCGATTTACTCTATCTTATATTAGTTATTTATTTTTTAACAGCTGCTCGGGCGAGCCGTTGTAGGGTAGCCGCAATGGCTGGAAA
>MU161253.1:13917-28180 GCA_015888305.1 Antheraea pernyi | reverse complement strand
AGGCTACGGAACCCGCGGCGTCGGGTGAAGCCGGACTGTCGGGGATAACGGCCTTAGGGGCCTTTTTGGGGGCTTTCGCGTCCCTTGGAGGGGGGCGCTTGCTTGAGGGCAGATGGCCTTCACTATCGGAGGAGTTAGCGGGAGGGTGATCCCGCTTTTTGCCCCGCGTGACGGTGGTGAAACCGTCAGGCGCGAGAGTCTGATCCAGCTCCATGAGGGAGCCTTCATCGACTGGGGTGGGGGTGTCTGCCTGGTCGGCAGAGGACGGGCTCTCCTGCGAGAGCAAGGAGAAGGAATTCTTCATGGTGAAGTTCGGGTTCCTGAGGACTCTGGGCGTGGGACCGCCTTTGGCGTGGTTGCGGACCTCGAGTAGGAACCGGTCATACTCGGCGAGCAGTTCCGGGCACATACCCGAGACGAATCCGCGGAAGGCCGCAAGCTCTTGCTTGAGGGAAATTGACTCGGCCATACCGGGGCCTGGGGAGGGGAGTGGGGTGGGATCAGACATCAAAACCTCCCCGCCAGAGGGGCAGGGGGGGGCGCCTTAATGAAGTTAACGGACTATCCCGAGTCCGGATCAAAGGGAGCTGTGGGCGATGTGCAATGCCTCACAGGGGACCTACAGTGCCTAGGGGGAAGCCCTAACACTTCTTTCTTCTCTTCAGCCGGCGCGACGACACGACGACACGGAGAGAAGCACGCAGACGCACCGAAAAGTGCGATTTGACGTACTGATAAGTACGGTTTCCTCTGTTCTGAAAAGAACAGGTAAACGATCGACGACAGACAAGATAGAATACGACTGACGAAACGAGATAGAACACGTACACGAATTTTCGATACGAACAAAAAATGAAAAAATGAATTTACACTCGCGTAAAAACACCAACTGATAGATGACGTCACGTACACAATTTTATTTAAACTAGTGGGCGCCCAGTGGTCGACATCCGACCATAGTTCATTGATTTTTTAAAGTTTGAACTTTATTAGGGTTCTTTTGTCAACATACTTCTATTGCCACGAACACAACAATCGGACTCCCCTCCCATTCGCACAACCACTGACCGCTGTCATTTTATATGTATACCTACTAGCGGGACCGGCGGATGTTATCTCGCTCTAATAATTAAAAAAAACTTCGTCAAAGTATATACCTTCCTCATAGATCACTTTATCTACTGGTAAAAACAGCACGAAGATCCGTACATCAATTTTTGAATTTATCGCGAACAGACAGACAGACAGACTTGACAGAGGTCATTGTTTTATTATATTATGTAGTATGTATGTAGTAGTAGTATATATAATATATCGAAGATTAGTTGTAGCTCGCGACTCCCTTGCTGTGAAATTGTTTTTTTTTTATTTCATAGGAATTACGTATTAAAACTGATTTAATAACGGAATTAACGAAACATTTCATTGTAATTTTATCTTTACCATTTGAGCAGTATTTAAATAAATTAAATAGTTTGAAATATTGTATGTACTCATTACACACATTGTTCTAATAAATACGAAAATTCTCTGTTATTGGCTTCAGGATGTGAACACAGAACAGGAAAATAGATACAGCAAATCTGCGAAATTACACCGATGTCACTAAAGTTCACTCTTAATCCTTTCTCAACGAGAAATTCAAAGACATTGTAAAATATTTTCGGATATACTTATTTCGTGGTACCGCTGACCGTTTTTACTCCCGCCCGTCCGTGGATAACGATGACTTTGTTTTAGTGTGGCCTTTTTTATGACTCGTTCAGTACGGAGAACCCATTCGGAATAGTGTTGGCACGGATAGACCCATAAAACAGCATCAGCCGACCGATCTAACGCGAACTGATGGATTTATAGAATGGCTTTAGGTTGTAACAGTAAATTTTGTGAATTTTTCTCACGTTTAATCGCCCGCTGAGGATACGAAACTGTTCGAACTGCATTAATTTTCTAAAGTAATTGTTTAAGGATTCAAGAGTTCATTTAGAAAGCTATTTAATTGTTAATTTTATAGCAATCGCTGAAAAATAGTTACACTGTGTGATTTAAACTCAAAATTCTATAGAAAAATAAGAGAAAATGCAGACTTGTATAGTTTTATACAATGTATCTAAATTATTTTTATTGTTAATAATATTCTATATATATAATAAGAATGTAAATCTAATGTGTCTATACTTTTCCGATTTAGGTGAAAAAAATTGGATAACTAGAAATGAGTAATTAAAAACATTTCAATCCTTTTGTGGGGGTCGTAAATGATGCCACATATATATTAATACAATTTTTTATTGTACATACAATAAAAGTGCATGTATAATATTACAATGGAACTGAGACGATATTAAAATTTCGCGAGCCCGTGGGAGTGCATGCGCGCAACCTCACAGCGTAAGAGATGCGGATCGACTGAGGCTCCTGGTAAAACCAAACTCGCACGAAGAGCGACGCGGATCGTAGCCGACTGGTTCCGAGCGGTCACGGAGTGCGTGCACGCAACCTGCCGGCGTAACAGATGCGGATCGACTTAGGCTCCGGGTAAAACCAAACTCGCACGAAGAGCGACGCGGATCGTAGCCGACTGGTTCCGAGCGGTCGCGGAGTGCATGCATGCAACCTTCCGGCGTAAGAGATGCGGATCGACTGAGGCTCCGGGTAAAACCAAACTCGCACGAAGAGCGACGCGGATCGTAGCCGACTGGTTCCGAGCGGTCGCGGAGTGCGTGCACGCAACCTTCCGGCGTAAGAGATGCGGATCGACTGAGGCTCCGGGTAAAATCAAACTCGCATGAAGAGCGACGCGGATCGTAGACGACAGGTTCCGAGCGGTCGCGAGCCGACTGGTTCCGAGCGGTCGCGAGTCCCGCTACACTTTTTAGAAATGTCTGTCTGTCTGTCTGTTTGTTTGTATGAACACGCATCACAGATAAAGTACGGAGTTCACGATAAAACCTCACCAAGAAAATCATAAAGCATATCCTCGAGTAACGTTTAGCCTTGGTTTCATTACAATCGGTTTACTCTGTCATTCGTCACTGTTTTTTTTACATTAGGTTCCACTCGGAAGGAGTTTGAAGTCGCGTAACTACAAATCATAACGCGATAAGACAGCGTTATCTTATAATTTTCATTACATAAAATCTAATTCACTCCATCCCATTAGAAGCTTCACATCAATAACATGTAAAAAAAATGTTTATATAATGAATGATTCCAGAAATTGACCTAAATTATTTAATGATTCCATTTATGTATGAAAGGAAATATTGAATCGCAAACATTACCAAGAATAAGCACGGAAAGAGTTCAAACAACCAATAATGTTATTTGTCGAAGGAACATTTTCCTTATCCTAAGCAAACATTATGGAAGGGAAGAGAACCGAAAACAAGATGAGGCAACGTATTGACAGTGTACTTAGAAAGACAAGGAAAAATTAGTAATTAATCTCCTTTGTAGTGAAAAGAAATTATTTTATATAGCTATTTGTACCCCTTTTTTTACGTGGGGAAATCCCTTATGGATACGCCACTCCCTCGGGGGAGAGAGTGGGTTATGTCCGACTCGCACGGACTAAAACCCCACGGTGTACGTCTGCCGCCATGTTCGGGGCGGCACGAGATCTCTACAGATTTCATCGTGCCGCCCCAGCGGTTGGCCCAGCAGCGAAAGCGCCGCCGCCGGGCCCCGTCTTGTTAGGAGACAGCCGGGTACACACCGGCCATCTCCTCCGTCCGCCGGACCTGTGCAATGGGAAGATGGGCCCCCCGACCCATCCTCCCTAGGTCCGGTTACGGTGGAAGGAGGCGGCGGTCGAACTGCCGCCTTCTCCTGCCTGTCCTCCGTTGGCGGAGAGGGTCACTTTGAGGGTTCTTCTCCCGGACCCTCTCCGCCGCCTCCTTCTGCGAGACGACTTCCTCGCAGAAGGAGGCCATTGCGTTCCACGCATCCTCGCTGCCGAGCATGGCCGCAACCACGCTCGGCAGCGTGAGATCTCCTCCTACCGCCGCAGCCAGAGTGCGGCGTTGCTCCTCCCACGCAGCACACTCAGAGAGTGTATGCTGCGCGGTGTCCGGTTCAACGCCGCACTCGTGGCATACGGCGGTCGGCTCCCTGCGAGCTATCCGGTGCAGGTACCAACCGAAGCATCCGTGCCCGGTCAGCACCTGAACCAGACGGAACGTCAGGGAGCCCCACTTCCTTTGATTCCATTCCGGCAGGACCGGGCGGACGGCGTTGATCGTGTATCGACCGTAACGCGCGTCCGCCAGGTCCCGCCTCCACCTCTGTAACCTCTCCTCCCGCTCTCTCCCCCTCCTTTGCTCTATTTCCCCAGGAGCCAGAGGCTCCCCCGCTAGCTATTTGTACCCCTAACTAGCTCTAATTGTGTTTCCGAATATTTTTTTAATTCCCTAACTTCATTACATAGTATAATATAAAGTTCCCTACCACGTCTGTCTGTCGGTCTGTCCGCCATTAACTCTAAAACTACTCAGTGGATTTTCATACGGTTTTTACCAGTAGATAAAGTCTTTTATGAGGAAGGTTTTGGTATTATTTGTCAAGGATTTTTATAATTAGGGCGGTACAACATCTGTTGTACCCGCATGTAAGTTATACGAAAGTGTGTTTATTTGTTAAACGATAGAAAAAGACATTACTATTCCCGAGTGATGTTTCAACTCTAGACTAACGCGAGCAAGACCGCAGTAAAGCTACTATATTATAAAGGCTACGAAACCCGAATAATGTTTTCTTTATTTTCATATATGTGTATGTAACTTAAAAATACCTTAGATATCAACTTCGTAGACAGAAGTTATATGTCATTCGTCAATTGTTAAGTTATAAAAGTAATGAACAAAACTTTTAACTTTACCAAAATAAAAAAATACTTTGTTTAATTTAGGCCCTGAGAAGGTGCTTATGAACGTCAAAAAAACTGGTTCCCGAAACTACCTAGTCATCGAGAAGACTGGCTTATCTCTTCATGTTCTATATTTTTACAAAGTATAAATTTGTTTTTAGTGGATGCCAGACGTCAATATCGTTCACGTATGGATCCACCCTGTAACCCTTTAGATATTAAAGCCCGTTTGACATGGTTCTTGAACTTACTATCCGGCAAATCGGTAATGTGGTTTGAGACTTTGTTAAACCTAACACTATTTACCTAAAAAAAACTGTTTTTGGTCTTAATGAGCCTGAAGCATGGAATGAGCATATTGCTGTCTAGTAAAATATGAGTAAAAAATATATAATTACTCTTAAAAACGCGTTTTCTATACATTTAACCCTTACATACGCTTTTTATATACAATTAAATGTTAATATGGTGATGCAACTCTACAATACAATAGGCCACTAGTTAACTTTCTTATTACTATCGTAAATGCGAAAATATTTCTTAAATCAGTCTGTCGTATGGTAGTGTTTTAAACGGGCTTTAGGAAGTCATCTTATGCTATATAGATTTGAAAACTTCTAACAGAGTGATCAAGGCTACATACTGTCATGGTCTTATTTAGAAAGGCTAAAATTAAATAAATGAAAAAAAAATAGTAAATAGAATCAAAATAATGGTAAAAACAATTGCAAAAATCAAATTAACGTTGAGCTCGTTTTTTTTTTTTTTTTCTCTCCAACTGACTTCGCTATTGACCTGGCAGGGTCTTCACAGCTTCACCGGACTAGACGTTGAGCTCGTATTTTATGTTGAGGTCAAAGTAATAATAAGATTACTCAATATTAGGCTTTTACTTATAGGAGCTAAACAAACGGTTTAAATAGTTACGTACAAATAATTAAAATGGTTTAAAACAATAAGTTAACTTTAACGCCCAAGCAACATAATAAATAGTCGAATAAAAATAAAGCTTTAATCACAAGTTAGCTAGCAGCTTAAATAATAATATAAGTGAAATGACATTAAAACAAATAAGGGCTATAAAGGTTGCAAACAATTTCGCAAAAAATGTATTCTAATATAAACGCTTTGCTGAGAATCGAGTATCTAATGCATAAACCGTACAGAATTAACTTTTATTATAGTTGAATTCACTTACACTGTATGTTTATAAATTTGATGCATTGATTATGTAAAGAAATATGTAGCAGTATAAGCGTTGTTCTTTTTCGACTTATTAATTAAAATCGAGAGGGTATTTATTGAAGTGAAACTTCTTTAGAATCATCGTGATTTCAAACCGGATGCAACGGAAAAACGACAGGTAAGAGACACAAATACAAAAATTAGTGAGCCAGAGCGAGATAATAAATCTCGGTGTGTATGTATATTGCACACTGTTTAATACTTGCTTGTATTTGAGCATTTAACGTGTGTTAGTATATGTGAAAAGTACGTGAGATAATACTACTGTACACTGTATGCGGCTGCGTATTACAGCTTTTTAGTAAGAAGTCAGCGTGGTGTGTTATTATTTAACAGTGTTTGTGAGTTTTTTTATATCTTGTTGTGCTAAATAATAAATTCATTTTTAAACATAAACTTTGTAATCATCCTACCCTTGTTATATATATTCATCTCATTCTTTTGTTGATTTACTGAAGTTTCACTTCTATCGTGTGTGAATCGCACACACACCTTTTTTTTATTTCATAATTTTGTTTTATATTTAGACCTCACGTGACTGCTGTATTTATCTAAACCCTGGCTTGGCAAATTGCCTTTGTACGGATTATATTGGAATATTTAACGAGTGAATATCGCTCTTAAGAGTTAGTTACATGAGGCTGCATCAAAATTTTCAATGACAACAATATTGTTACAAAACACTATAGTCGGTGCGGTCGGTCAGGGAGTGTCAAATTTGTTTAACACTCTGTAGGCACTGAGACTCATTATTCGAGCAGAGCTTCGTCTTACAATACTGTGACGTAGAAGTGCGTGTAGATCCAAAAATAACAATAGCGAACAAAATATTGTCATACAAGTAATATGTCAATTCTATATAATCGTTCTAATTTTTTTTAAACTGATTCAGCAAAATGATTGCACTGTACCTGATGGAAAGTACTTTATTCAGGATGCCCAATCTCTTAAATGTATTAGAGATAACACTCCCCATGTGGTCCCTGAGGTTAAGATCGCAGCGGATATTGATACCTAGGATGCTTAGGTTGTCACGTTTTGTAACAAAGCCGTTCTGAAGAGTGAGAGTAGGAGAAAAGGGGGATTTTTTACAGGAAAACACGCAAACCTGTGTTTTCTTGGCATTAAACTCGATCAAGTTACTTGTTCCCCATAGACATACGAGTTTTGGAACTCTTAATAGACTGGTTGAACTCAGTGACAAGATCAGCCCGCATTCTATCAGTTTCACCACGACTAGCCGTGGTCCTAGTGCAAAAGCCATCCTGCCAAATTTATGTAAAGAACTAATGTATCTCTAATATGGTGGTGCTATCGCGCTAGTGTTAATGTTCTGGTCGCGTTGTAGTCATCGCTTCTCGGATGTGTTGTAGTGCTACAGGCGCCATCGGACATAGTCAATAACAATATCTAAAATTACACATTACGGGTTTTGTATGTCAAATGTTTTCGCGTATTCTGTTACCGTTACTAATTTCAGACTGAACTTTTTCAGTTATACCTCGCACAAATTAAAATCAAACGTTTTTCGTTGCAGTGAGACGTTGCAGCGGCCACTCAATTCGTGACGGAAGTGCAAAGTAACGTTTTTTTTAATGCTACAGAGCAGCAAACAGGCAGGCGATCCATCTGATGATAAATGGTTACCGTCGCCTATGGGCACCTACAATACCAGGGGTATCGCTGTTGCGTTGCCGGCCTTGAAGAGTGTGTTAAACGTCCACTTAATGATGGATTCCCACAAAATAACGCCTTCCTTGATTGAATGTTTATATTCTTACTGCAGTAATCCAACAGAACAAATAATAACTAATACATTAATTCACGGAGCGTGCAAAATAGAAATTTTATAAGCTAAATATTTTTCATTGTGCACATACGAAAAATAGTCACCATTCGTATACGTACTAGAAATGTGAAAATTGAATTGGATATCACTAGAAAATTTCATATTTATGCAAACTGAAGTCGTTTCACCTCGAGCCTTGACGCAATATTCCGCATATTGAAAACTTTATGGCTGCGAGTGCACAGTTTTGTATAAAATTCGACTTTGTCTATATTTTACTAGATTATATCAATGACCACGCCTACATGATGTTGTTATTTGAACTCTTCATTGGCTTATAAAGGCGATTTCATAAAAAAGAGACGCCTATCTATGTGTTTAATTTGATTGGGTATTTGATACAGCTGTTTGACCGGTAACAATGAAAGTTGGAACATCTAAGTTTTATTATTAAAGAGGTTACTATGTACAATTTTTTCATATCGCCAGCGAACAATCTGTACCAGCCTGTCTCAAACAGAGCGTGTACGTGCCCACCACCGCGTAACCACAGATTACGGCGTCGTGGTCAGGAAGTAAATTTCGCTCCCGCACACCAGTCTAGGCCCCCTCGGCAGCGGCTCAAGCCTAGGTCCGTTTCCTCGGCGTGTAGCACTTGAGTATGCTGCTCGCTCAGATACAGTGACACTGAATTTACTTATGATTTCATCAACATTACGCAGATCACCCCCACACACGTGCACGCACATACGCTTACACATAAAGTGAAAGGGTTTTATTCTTTTCCCTTAACGATCTGAGTCAGTTTAGTTATAGTTATCCAATATGAAACACATATACGAGTTACTGAGGTATATATGCTTGGTACACATGCGTATCTCATTAGTTCATGTATATACGAATATGTAGCTTAGATTAGTTTGGTTAGATTTGCCGAGTCGCGTAACCTAGGCAACAGCCCAAGACGAGGTGTGCCGTGCACCCAAAGCTGGTTGTAGTTCATGTATATACGAATATGTAGCTTAGATTAGTTTGGTTAGATTTGCCGAGTCGCGTAACCTAGGCAACAGCCCAAGACGAGGTGTGCCGTGCACCCAAAGCTGGTTGTCAAATAAATTTGGCTGAGTGTCTTGACAGCTCGCCTTAGTAGTCCGGTGAACCTATTCGAAAAAAAAAATAAATTGTCGTGTGGCAACTATTTTGTCTGATGTTAAATGACGTAGTAGTCTAAGATGGTAAACACGCTAAACCTAAAAGGGACTAGCTCTTAATTGCAGCTACCAGAACACACCAGAAGGTGCACGGCGATGATTTTCAACTTGAGAGTGGTAGCTAGCCAGACGGACTTAAAAAAAAACCTATTACGATGGTTTGATCACGATATTATACTTTTCCGAATGCTCCGATTAATGAACTAACTAATAAATTCACTTATCATTTATACTTACGGTAATTTCTATATGGACTTATCGAACAAAATGATATATGCATCATCTTCTTCTTACCCTTATCCCAAATAAGTAGGGTCGGTACAACATGTTTGTCATGTTGTGGTATATGATTTGGTTTAATTTTTATGATCGGCCGCCTGCCTGACATCAACCCTCCTTGGGATTATTTTGTTGTACCACTGCATTTATGATTATTATTATATAATTACGAAACGAAGTTTGATGGGATCTTTTAGCCTTACATTTTTTCTTTAGGCTTTGGTATGCTATTTATAATCTCTGCTTTAGCGGCACCACCGTTCCGGTTAAAAACGAAGTTCTTCAAGATTATGGTTTGCTTGCTATATTGCCATATTGATGTAACAGAAAACAAGCCAACTTTTGACTATTCCCGAGGACTGCATTTTCGGGGTTTTTATCAGGATTCTTGGTTTCAGAGTTTTCTCAGTAATAATAATATAATATTAGATACAATAAACCATTATAATAATATAAAATATGAAAACTATAATAGAAAAATAAATGCAAATAAGATGCCAATACATAATACATATTAAAAATATATATGCATATTTATACTGTATTACAAAGACCAATGTTTGTTCTCCAATGGGAATTGTTATTTCATTTCCCACAATTTTGTGAGGTACACATTTTTGGAACTGCTCCTTGGGCCGTAATAAAGATCATTCAGCTATGCGCAGTACATCATAATATCGTCATAAGCAAGCATATTATTAAAAATGTGTACATAATGTTTACTTATGCTGATTCAAAATAAATACTAAAACCCTTACAGTTGAAATTGTCACTCTTGTCCGCAAGACGTTATAATGTTATCATACTTTTAACCCTGTAAGGAGTTGACATTAAAAACATGTATATTTCTTCAGTTATAATTAAAACTCTAGCGAGATACCTTTTTGAAATGATTTCAAGATTGACGAATTTTGAAACAGATTTGTATCTCCTTTTAACGTTCTTTCAAAGGTTTGCTTTCAAACAAATATTTTCTTGTTACCTGTATTTCTAACTTTTTTTTCTTTTTTTTTTATTATTGTAGCACGGCAAAATGACTGCACTGTGCCTGATGATAAGCACAGTAAAATCCAAAAACAATGCCGACCACCGAATGACACACTCTCCATCGCCGGTCGCCGCTGTCATGCCGGCCTGCGAAAAGCTGGATATGCACAGGCTGATCCCGAAACGCGACCCGCAGAAGCGAATCACTATGACGGGCTAAAGTGAAAGGGTTTTATTCTTTTCCCTTAACGATCTGAGTCAGTTTAGTTATAGTTATCCAATATGAAACACATATACGAGTTACTGAGGTATATATGCTTGGTACACATGCGTATCTCATTAGTTCATGTATATACGAATATGTAGCTTAGATTAGTTTGGTTAGATTTGCCGAGTCGCGTAACCTAGGCAACAGCCCAAGACGAGGTGTGCCGTGCACCCAGAGCTGGTTGTCAAATAAATTTGGCTGAGTGTCTTAACAGCTCGCCTTAGTAGTCCGGTGAACCTATTCGAAAAAAAAATAAATTGTCGTGTGGCAACTATTTTGTCTGATGTTAAATGACGTAGTAGTCTAAGATGGTAAACACGCTAAACCTAAAAGGGACTAGCTCTTAATTGCAGCTACCAGAACACACCAGAAGGTGCACGGCGATGATTTTCAACTTGAGAGTGGTAGCTAGCCAGACGGACTTAAAAAAAAACCTATTACGATGGTTTGATCACGATATTATACTTTTCCGAATGCTCCGATTAATGAACTAACTAATAAATTCACTTATCATTTATACTTACGGTAATTTCTATATGGACTTATCGAACAAAATGATATATGCATCATCTTCTTCTTACCCTTATCCCAAATAAGTAGGGTCGGTACAACATGTTTGTCATGTTGTGGTATATGATTTGGTTTAATTTTTATGATCGGCCGCCTGCCTGACATCAACCCTCCTTGGGATTATTTTGTTGTACCACTGCATTTATGATTATTATTATATAATTACGAAACGAAGTTTGATGGGATCTTTTAGCCTTACATTTTTTCTTTAGGCTTTGGTATGCATCTTGGTCTGTCATGTAGTGGATTTTATTTTTTATTCATAATCTTGTGTTACTTGACTCTATATTGTATAAAATTGGTGGTGTTTTATGTAATATAGTTTGTTTATTGTGCATAAGTGAAGTGAATAGAAAATAATAACTCGCAACGTAAACCACTAAATTTGGTAGGTGGTACAGCCAGGCCGAAGCTATTACTGATTTTAGCATGAATGGGTCGGCTCGCCCGGGGTAGTACCACCCGACCCACAGAAACACCCAAGTGAAGTAATAGTGCTTGCATTGATGCGTTTCGTTCAGTCAGTGAGAGCGCCGGAGTCCTACCACCCCTCCCCTCTCCTCTGCTCCCTCTGCCTTCCCTAATCCCTTCCCCCCATAGGCTGGCAACGCACTTGGGACTCCCCTGGTATTATCTCTCCTATGGACGGTGGTGATCACTTAACATCAGGTGACCCGCCTGTTTGTTTGCCTCCAATGATAAAAAAAAAAACAGATCCATGTTGTGAATATTTTAAAATTTGTGCCTATCTAACTAGTGTCACTGTACATATTTCTATCGGCTATATCCACTTGGGACTCCCCTGGTATTATCTCCCCTATGGACGGTGGTGATCACTTAACATCAGGTAACCCGCCTGTTTGTTTGCCTCCTATGATAAAAAAAACAGCACAAACAGATCCATGTTATGAATATTTTAAAATTTGTGCCTATCAAACTAGTATCACTGTACATATTTCTATCGGCTGTATCTATTTCGACTACTAGTTAGCTAGGTGCCGCGTCGTGGCAAAATACCAAATTAAAAAGTGCGCCGCGGACCTATAAAGTTTGGGTACCCTTGCTCTATGGAATATTATTATTATATATTATTCAATGATAGTTTGAAAACGTTATTATAACAGTAAGGGTCCTTATAAAATCGGTTTAGCCATTTTAGAAATTAGCCTGATGAAATAACATATACCTACTTCCCCGTTTTGTATAAATGTAAAATAAGTAAAAAGATTGTCATAATTAAATAGTAATGACAAAATTATAAATAAATATAGATAAAGGATATAATTTTAAATAATAAAACCATTTTCGCGAAAACAAAGTCGTTGCAACTAACTAGCGCAGAATAAGATTTTACTTACAGACAAACATTATTATTATATGATTCATTTGAATAGACACGATCAATTTATCTACCTTATAGTTAAGTAAGTGAAATATAGGATTGACAATCGATCAATTTCGAAGAAGATATCTCTTGATTGTTGAGCCATTAATAAAGGATTATCTTCGATAGAATGTAATTCGTCCTCAACGGAATCCTAATAACTTGAACGAACAGTCGATTCTCAAAGGGAGGAAAAACACACCGAATTCGCTTTTCTAAAATTTCACGAAACATCTAAATGAGGCCGTGTATAAACACAGAAAAAAAACTTGAAGCCATTATAATTTCAAAATTATTTTTCCGTTTTGAATAATTCATAAAGTACACGTAATAAGAAACTCGGAAGACCGCCGCCATTTTTATTAGCTTCCTGGGGCCCTATAATATCATTTTTTAAACACGAGACGTTTTGTTACACGACGTTTAAAATTAAAATTATGTTAATATAAAAGTATGAAATCTTCGGTACAATAACAAAATATTCTTTCAACGATTCAATATTTAAAAATAACAAAAACCAAATATTTATACTTTTTCGAGCAGTTTTCTGATACACAATCAAAAACTAACTATTTTAAACCCGTTAATATTTAGCATATAAATATAATTGTATCGCAGTAAAATGATTTTAACACTGTTACATGTGACAATTACTTTTACCTTTGCTGCAATTCCGTGTGCTATATATGTTATTGGTGGGTGATTTATTTTACTACGTCGCTACCTTTCAAGACTCGTTACATAGTATAATAAAGTTTCACATGTCTGGAATTCCCAAGTGGTATATTTTTTTTATAGTAAGCCAATAAATTCTATAAATATATGGTAATGAAGTGAGGTTATACTCGTATCGTATGTAGCAGGCATTTTGGAATTATGATTAATTATTTTTGTTGTCAGATGATAAATAACAATGCTTTAAATATCCCATGTGTAATAAGGATGTATATGTCATTAGAGAACACATTTCAAGCCGTCACGTTTTGTATACAAAATCTGTGGTAAGGCAGGTAGCTGTTATAGTCTAGATACACTAACCGTGGTCAAGAATCAACAGACGTACTATTTTGTCTTTGCCTTGTTAGGATTTAGAGAGAGTAATTTCTAAGAACTATCCTAATTAGGTCTCCGTCTCTAGAGATATTTATTTACAAAATACATTGCTGATAATTGATAGAGCTGAGGATTTATACTGGTTGATAATTTTGACATTTAAAATAATGTATGATGAGGGGTTATTAATAGAACAATTAATAATATAAAGCATTATTTCTACGAAATGAACAATACATTATTGACGATATAATTATTCTTCCGTTGATTAATAATTCACAAGCTCGCCTGATCTTATCTCAAGGTATAAACAAAGAGTAAATATACCGGTCATAGGTGGTAGAACCACGCTGAAGCTATTACTGGTTTCAGCATAAATGGGTTGGCTCACCCGGGATAGTACCACACTCTCACAGAAAACCGACGTGAAGTAACAGAGCTTGTATTGTTGCGTTACGTTCGGTCAGTGTTTTTTTTATGTCAAAAGGAAGCAAACGAACATGTGGGTCACCTGATGTTAAGTGATCACCACCGTCCATAGACACTAGCTACACCAGGGCAGTCGCAAGTGCGTTGCCAGCCTGTGTATGGGGGAGGGAAAAGGGAAAGA
>MU161253.1:0-13893 GCA_015888305.1 Antheraea pernyi | reverse complement strand
GAGGGAAGGGAGATGGGCCTCCGGCGTTCTCACTGACTGAACGAAACGCAACAATACAAGCTCTGTTACTTCACGTCGGTTTTCTGTGAGAGGGTACTACCCCGGGTGAGCCGACCCATTCATGCTGAAACTATTAATAGCTACAGCGTGGCTCTACCACCTACAGCCGTGAGCGCCGGATACCCGACTCCATTCCCCCTCCCCTCTCCCCATTCCCTCTTCTCCCAAACACAGGCTGGCAACGCACTTGCAACTCCTCTGGTGTTGTAAGTGTCTATGGACGCTGGTAATCACTTAACAGCAGGTGACCCACCTGTTCGTTTGCCTCCTATGATATAAAAAAAATAATAATGAAAATATGATAGGGCTTTTTCTAAGCCCGCCTGGATTAATACCATCCGCAAATTGAAAATCTGTTGTCAAGCACTTCAGTGTATTCCGATAGCTACACTTGCGACCCTGTTCTCTATGTTTAACGTATTTACTATCTAAAAACCATATCATACTTTAACATCTGATAATATTGATGCTGACTCAAACGCTGTAACCTATAAAGGGTATGAAAGGTCTTCATTTTTTGAAGTGAAACTTCTAATACGACTTCCAACTAGGTTGCGTTAAACGTTTAACGCTACCATGGAGGGGTTATGAAAGCACTGTTGCGTTAAACGTTCACCGCTCCTGGGGAGGCGGAATAGAAAGAAACAGAGCGAGAAAAATAATCAAACATTTCGTATCTTACTTTAGTTATCATAATCCCATTGTAAATGTTATAGATTTGGATATTTCGACTCGAAAATGATAATTAAAAGATGCGATCAATTGTGAATTGTAAGCAATGTTAACAAAGTTTGTCTTAAAGAAACAATATGATTTCACTTAAAAAACTATTTCTACCCCTTCCTACTTTCATTTACACATTACGAAGTTTCACTTCTTCCGCGGAGAGGGACTCCACGCACTATTTTTTTTTTAATCCCATATAGGCTTCAGCGTTCAAGTGCTCTTGCACTTCAAATTGTTGACGTTCAAAATTACGATAAGAACAATAACTATTCATTCCAAAGTCGTGTTATTTGCTACAAATTACATATAAAATATGAAATTATCGAACAGGGGAACAATTTACAGCGGTTTATAACAACATTGTTATATAAGTGACATATAGCTGTTATTACTACGTATAACTATTATTTTGATATATCCTCAAAATATATAACAACAGAACGACGTCCAAATTATAATTCTTAATGGACATGTGTTTTGACTCTCACATTTATAATTGAGACTGTTGATACTAAGTCTGTGAGTAAATAGAGCGTAATGAATCGTACTGGATGCCTAACTCTTGTCAAAACACGCCGCGACCTAAACAAATAAAACATTTGAATAAAGCTGGAATGGTATGGATCGACCTTGATAACTAATGTCTATCGAAGTTCTACATTCAGGCCAAAAAAGTAATATCTATCTGTATTTATAAGATTATCTGTTTAAATAAAAAAATAAAGGTCATATATACGAATGAATGAATGAATTCTTTATTGCACTTTTGATTTGTACACTGGCGAGCTTAATGCCATAAGGCATTTTCTTGCAACTAACCAGCGGTATTGGTGTTAAGCAAAAACTTTTGTAGGTAGTGCCTATAATAAACAATACAGAAGAAAATGGATATATACATGTATACAATATTATAATAAAATAAATACATATATAACATACATATATAATTACTTACATACATACGTACAAATATATAATAATGACAAAAATAGTTATATATAGGTTTGAACTAATTATATAATAACTATGACTTTTGAACAGATGCCAACTTTAATGATATATCAGCTTCAGCCCACGGCTTTGTTCGAGTTTGTCCTATCCCAGTTCTTTTTTCTGGATAAAAGATGCCCTATGTCTATTTCTGTACCCTTTAACAGTATGTATGCAAAAATATTTATAATGATCGGCTTGGTAGGTAAGAAGTGAAAGCGTACCAAATAAAAAAAACTCATATTCGCATTTATAATATCAGTAGGGATTGTTCTTTTTATGCTAAAGGGCAGCAAACAGGCAGACGACCCATCTGTTTGTAAATGGTTACCGTCGCCTATAGACACTTGGAGTACCAGGGGTATCGCTGTTGCGTTACCGACCCTGAAGAGTTTGTTTCAATCCCTTTTTTAAGAGATATCACAACTCTGGGGAAATACTGGAGAACCTTACGGTTGTTACTGTTTTATTAGGGGATTGTAAGAGATTTAAGAAAATATTGATGACAGAGAAACATGTGAACGGTATTTCTGTCAATTGTGAAACAATCATTTATATTTTTCTGGCTGACTCAGCCACACATTGCTGGGGGTCGGTTATTACATGCCAAATTTAAATTATTATAAACTATTTTCAAGGAGTTTTTGGCGGGATTTCGGTCTGTATTCGGTCGGTAGTGGATTTTATTTTTTATTCATAATCTTGTGTTACTCGACTCTATATTGTGTAAAATTGGTGGTGTTTTATGTAATATAGTTTGTTTATTGTGCATAAGTGAAGTGAATGGAAAATAATACCACGGACCATGAATTCTGAGATGCCACAAAAACTCCATGGAAAGTTCTAACAAGATGGCTACCATTTTGTTAGTTCATTGAAATTTTATCTAGAAACTTGTAATATCGATACTCACTTGACAATGGCAGTAATAGTCTACTAGAAGACTGGTTGCCAAAAATGTAATGGAAGAAGAACTTGTAATACTATTAACTACTCGACAATGGCAGTAATAATCTAAAAGATTGGTTGCCAAAGATAATGATTAAAAAAAACTATTTTCAAAATTAAAACGTGGCGCCATCTATTAGATATCGGTCCTACAGTTTCCTGTCAACAATTTAATATAAAGCGCCATCTGTTCGAGCCTGATGAAACTTACAATTAATAACAATAATCAACATTGAAAATCATTTGATTTATAATTAAAAACTAGTGAGGCCATTAACTTATATCGATTATCAAGTTGAACCAAATTATACATAAATGCCAACTTTTATGAAGACCGGTTGAGGAGGTAGTTTCGAAGTTCATTCACTGGATTTTTATATATTTAGATGGTATATATTATATATGTATGTGTACCTATTTTGTGTTTATTAAATTAACACATAAGTAATTGCTTACCTGCGGTCAATTTATTTTAGTAATTTTATAAAACTTAACAGACTGAGTTAACCCTTAGACCTACCAGATACATTTGAAAAATCCTTTTGTATTTTATAAACTACGTTGTTGTACGGCAGACGTTGTTCCGCCCTGATTACAAAAAAATCCTGGGCTAATTATATACCAAAACGTTACTTATGAATCACTTTATCTACTGGTGGGAACCGCATAAAGATCCGTTGAGTAGTTTTTGAATTTATCGCGAACAGACAGACAGACAGACGCGGTAGGGGACTTTGTTTTATACTATATATTTTATACTATGATATATTGAACAAGGTTATAGATAGTTTAATATCACGCTAAAACACTCAGGGGCATAACAGGAGCAGTTACTACACAAAATATATGTTAAAAGTACACACTATGCAAAGATGCGCCGTGTCTCTCACACCATTGTACTGTTCAATATAAAACTTGGTATAACTGAGCGTCCTTCACGAAAATGGTTTTCTGCTTTCTTTTTTTCTATAATTCGCTACTAAAAGGCACTGTAGTCTACCAAATTATGTACTGTTCAATCGAGCATCATTAAAATTAGTATACGCAGATGTGTCAAAATATAAACACTAGGTTTGTTCTTAATTTGGGTATTGTCGAAATTTTTTTTTCAGGACAGTCTTAAATCATTTTCAAATAAATTAATATAGTTATTAACGTAAGCTCCACGGCAAGTAGATTATTAAATGAAATATATATGTATTTTATTCTGTCATTAATTTAGTAATGTAGTTAGTAAATGTTAATGCAAAAATCTGAAATTTAACACATTTCTTTTTTATAGTGTGTATTTTCGTTTTCCTTTCTTTTTTCTTTTCTTCGCTTGAGGAGGAATCATGTAGCTACCGAGTATGTCATCCTCTTTGGCAGACTAGCTGAAACTTTTGTATATATTATAAATAGAATGTCGTTCAAACAATTGATCAAACAAATGAAGTGTCGCGTATCCGTATAACTACCTTATATGTTCATATAAATAACTAGTCTATTTTACGCACTCCGAGTATTATTATTACGCTGCCCGTGTCAGTCTAGACTTTTATAGTAGTAAGCCTGAAGCTCCTATACGAGTATGTCATCCTTTTTGGCAGACTGGCTGAAATTTTTGAATATATTGTAAATAGAAGATGTTATTTAAACGATTGAACGATCGCTTGTGCTTAAATTTCATATATGGAGTTAGAAATAAGCAGTTTATTTTACGTACTCCGCCTCTTATTGTTATGCTGTCCGAGTCAGTCTAGACTCCTATAGTAGTGAGCCCGATGCTCCTACAAGTGTCTGATATCGATTTGTACCTTATTAATATTTATTTATTTATTTGAAACCGATTTAGGACTGTCATTGAAATAAAAACCCTTACATTCGTACGCAACATCCATGTCTACATCTCCGATACAAAATACATATAAGAGTTGTTGAGTTGTGAAGGTTGTATGCTTGGTACACATATATGTTTCAATAACTCATAAAAGTATGAATATGTAGCTTAGCTTAGCTCAGATAAGTCGTGAATTGCATGAGTCAGGCAAAAGCCCAAGCCGAGGAGTACCGTGCGTGCACCCTTGAGCTAGTTGTCAAATAAAATCGGCTGAGTGCCTTAAGCGCTCCCCTTAGTAGACCGGTGAAGCTGTTAAGACCTTACTAGGTCAATAGCGTAATTAGTTCGAGAAAAAAAAATCCATGTCTACATATATATAGACGAAGAAAAAACACCTTTACTTTGTACTCTCCTTTTACTGATTTCCGTTTTGTTTTAAAAGTAGTTATATATCCACCCCTAACGATAGTGTAATTCACCCACTGCTTGAACTGAGAAGCCAGACGCTACGTTGATTAAAATAAACATCCTGTGTCCTTATGGTTGCATGATAGAAATAAGTTACTTCTTTGTAAGTAAATAAACGCTCTAATAAATAAAAAAGTGAAAATATCTGTAGCTGTGTTGAGCTATTTTTCGTAGGAGAAAAACTTATAGGTTCGTGTCACTGATGACCTTGACGTATTAGTAAAGCGTCACCGATGTGCTCGTGGCATATAGCGTTTTTTTTCCAACTGACTATGCTATTGACCTAGTAAGGTCTTAACAGCTTGACCGGACTACTAAGGCGAGCGCTTAAGGCACTCAGCCGATTTTATTTTAAAACTAGCTCAAGGGTGCACGGCACACCTAGGCTTGGGATGTTGCCTGATACATGCAATTCGCGACCTATCTCAGCTAACCTAAGCTAAACTAACTATTCATACATATATGAGTTGTTGAAACATATATGTGTACCAGGCATACATACCTCAACCACTCTTATATATATTTCGTATCAGATAATTTTCTAAACTGTTTCAGTTTGATAAGGGAAAAAATAAAACCCTTCCACTTGCATGTGTAAGCGTGTATGCGTGCACGTGTTTGGAGGTGATATGTGTAATGTTGTCGCAGTGATGTAAGATTTTGTGTCACTGTACCGAGCGAGCAGCGCCCTCAAGGACTCCACGCCGAGGGAACGGACCTAGGCTTGAGCCGCTGCCGAGGGAGGCCTAATCTGGTGACGATAGACTTGCGATAGACCTGTTTACATGTAATATTGATATTGTATTAAGCAAGTCTGTCATATCTTTGATCAATTAATAAACTGTACAAAAATATATATAATTATTGCTCGGAGTGCCGTTAGACGTGACGTCTAGATTAATGTTAATAATATTAATTCACAAATTATAAAATTTAAATATTTCAGACTATAATATTGATTGAGAAATTCAAAGAAGAACATAGTTATTTAATTGATTTAATTTTTTACTTCTGTCTGCAGTCTTTATGACTGCCTAGACTTGTTTTAAACACTTCCGCGTCACCTGTGATTAGACTAGCTGTCACGAATTTAGCGTTAACAATAAAAAATCATTTTTTATAATTTATACATCAAAATCTTTACGTTTACATGTACGTACTTTACTACGTCAATATTTAAAATAATAAAGAATTATGGCGTAAATTCGACCACTTGACAAGCACTATTTACCAGAAATCAACTATTTATTGCAATAAATTATAAAAAGACAGGTGCAAAAGCCGCAGCCATAGTACAATATATATAAATATATTCTTTGTACTTCAAGAAACTAGATTAAACTTTGAATAATGCCTTTTAGTTCTTTCGCTCTTTAAAATCGTTCGAAAGAGAAAAATCGCACTTCTTTGAAAATTTTTACATGAATTTAACGTGTTTTGTTCTTTTATCGAAGTTGCCTCTTGGCGAAGTTAGAAAATAAGTTGTGACTGTGTAAAAGTTGGAAAATGTGTTATTTTAAGTATAAAAATTCTATCACACTTTTTACTAAGTATGAAATGAGGTAAACACATTTTTTTTAATGTGTTTTGTAAGGACGACTACCAAAATACAAATATTCGTTGACGGTCACTATTTTAGATGCATACCGCGTGCGTTTTAGTTGCGACCGTGCTGCCATCTGGTTTCAATGTAAGTAAGTAACAAATTAAATCAAAGCTTATTTATCTGTAGTAGTTTGGGGTGTAAGGGGTGTCGAATAACATGTAAGACTTTAGACATCCAAGCTTACCTCACCTGCACGTGGTGCACCCTGCTAAATAACGAACGAGGCAATGGCGAAAGCGGGGTGGTAGGGTTTTACAGCTTGACTGGGTCGCTGATTCGCTTCTGCGGGTCGCGTTTCGGGATCAGCCTGTGCATATCACGCTTTTCGCAGGCCGGCATGACAGCGGCGACCGTCAATGGATAGTGTGTCACTCGGTGGTCGCCATTGTTTTTGGATTGTACTGTGCTTACTATCAGGCACAGTGTAGTCATTTTGCTGTGCAACAATAAAAAAAAAGAAAAAAATTACCATCTATCAGCTAATTCGGACCTTAAATAACACAGCAAATATTATTAGCGACTCTTTGTTATAAAGTAAATAAAATATAGAAAAGTACGAACAGATTACTATCTTATAATGCCAAAGAAGTCTTACTTTAATCGCGTGTGACGGTTACATGCACTCATTTTGTGTTTTTTTTATTATCAGGGCGGACCGTGGCTCTACAAGGTTGATTAGTTTGAACGATCCCTTGCCGCCCCCACAAAACGGTCTGTCGGTACACCGTGGGGTTTTAGTCTGTGCGAGTCGGATATAACCCACCCTCTCCCCCGGGAGGGTGGCGTATACATAAGGGATTACCCCACGTTAAAAAAAAAAGGGAGAACGTCCACCGGGCCCGCTAGTTTGTCTCTATATATATATATACAGATACTAGCGATCCCGACAGTCGTTGTCCTGCCTTGGTAACAAAAAAATCCTAAAAATCAACCGCGGCGCCACCATCTGTTCCTTGTATTGCAAATCTAAATCATTTTTAAATCTACCTCAACACACACATAAAAATCATCAAAATCTGTTCAGCCATATAAGAGGAGTTCAGTCACATACAGACAGAAGAATTATATATAAGTATAAAAATACTGATGAAAGAGTTCTAGTTAGATTTCGTAAAAACAGATTTTGCTGTGTTTCCAAGCGTTGAAAAAATGAAATTACAAAAAATAAAATGTCTACACCATTTATTCCTGACATGAGAGATGGCATTGCGTGAGTAAATCTACTTGCATGAGTTTGGATCAACGTGGGAACCGCAAAGAAGCCGCTTACAAAAAGGAATTACCCGTATCAAGGGAATCCTTAGAATTTCAATATGACTCCTATATTTACATGCGAATAAGCGTTACTTACACTCACACCGTTATATTTCGGTTCGTTCTTCTTTCTTTTATTTTTGGCAATTCATATTCTAGATTATTACTGTTATTATCGAATAAGTAATTATATTATAAGTTCTTGTGTCAATATTATTTAAGATTTTTGAAGTGAAACTCCTTATTGAAATTCTGATCGGTAACCTTTTTGTGTAACGAAAAGTGGTGGGGTAAAGTGTCGAGCAGTATTGAAAGCATTTTGCCATCCAGTTCTTGTCCGATTACCGAAATTAAGCAACGTTGAGCGCGGGCAGTACTTGGATGGGCGACCGCTTCAAAAATTGCGCGATTGCCTTTTTGTTGTGTTTTGTTAAATAAAATATTTCTTTGTAATCCAAAATTTTCTCTTCTATCGTGTGTCTTTACGGCACGTCCTGTTTATTTATACATTTATAGCGTTTGAGCACAATTTCATCTGAAGTTAAATGATACCGTGTTCTAAGGCTGGGTGCCTTAAGCGCTCGCCTTAGTAGTCCGATGAAGCTGTTAAGACCCTGCTAGGTCAATAGCGTAGTCAGTTCGAGAAAAAAAAAGTGTTCTAAGGTGATGAACACGCTAAACTTAGGATAGGCTCTAGTGTAGCTGCCGGAATACACCAATAAGTGCTGGACGAAAGACTTTCAATTGATGGTGGTAGCTAACTAGGCGGTCTTAGAAAAGCCGTGCTACTTACTACATTAAGATTTTTAGTACGATATTCTTCCTTCACTAAATTTCCTTGACAAAAAGTTCCGGACTCAGTCACTGAGATTCGAAACTGTATTAATCCCGAACGATGACTAACGTCTTATGCTGGCTTATTTTTAGCTTCTTTTGATAAACAAACAAAAAAAAAATCCTGCTTGAACAAACTGGGGAAAAACACTAACCTTACATTACGGTGACATGCGAGCCTTCGTAAAAACCTAGCGGTGGTAAATCCCCAAAAGACTGGCGGGTTTATATGCAATCCGTTCCTTCGTATATTCCAGCTTTTTATTTTCAAACTAAACGTCGGATACGGTTTCTTGTATACAATTTATAGGAAGACCGTGAAGGGAATTAGGACGACATAGGATCAATGTATGAGGTTTTGTTTGTACCGGTGACCTTGTGTCGCGTCCTTGATATTTTTGCTAAGTTATATCATAAAGCTATAAGTATAACAGCGCTTGGTAACCTTTGAATGGATATTGCGAGGTTCTTAGTTATATCGGTCATGCGATATAGTTTTGGCTTAACGTCAGGTGTAGTAATAAGGGGTTTAGTATTTATTTTAGAAATATAAAGGGAAATTTTGAATTATTTTATTGAGGCATTTTCATGAATACCATTTTTTGTATGTCTATTCCCGGGATATTTTACAAATGATTTTAATCTATATAACAATATTGAGATATGAAATATGACAGTTTGTTTAAATAATCTGAGCAAGATATACAAGTCGCTATGAAATGTCAAACACATAAAACTAAGAGGAGTAGAACATTTTTGAAGGTATCAAGTTTTTAAACGGACATCGATTTACCTACAGAAATATAAAGGATGCGCATAATTAAACAAGCGTTCAGTTAAAACTTCAAGATGTACTCTCCTCATCTTTAATCGACGAGTGAGGATTGCTTTCTCAATTCAACCTGACAAGAACGGATCCTTCGTGAGAGGGCTTCCTCTAACATCGGAAGCTCGAAGAGATAATGTTGATAGACACGCGTGAAACACGTACGTGCTTCCTCTGGGGTCATACATTAATTACTCGTAATACGCATTTTACATTTTTTTTTCGAACTGACTACATTACTGACCTAGCAAGGTCTTACCAGCTTCACCGAACTACTAAGGCAAACGCTTAAGGCACTCAGCCGATTTTATTTTTACAACTAGCTCAAGGGTGCGCGGCACACCTCGGCTTGGGCTGTTGCCTGATTCAACCAATTCGCGACCTATCTGAGCTATCCATTCATACATATATGAGTTGTTGAAACATATATATGTACCAAGTATACATACCTCAACAACTCTTATATGTATTTTGTATCGGATAATTTTCTAAACTATTTCAGTTTGATAAGGGAAAAGTATAAAACCCTTCCACTTGCATGTGTAAGCGTGTATGCGTGCACGTGTGTGGAGGTGATATGTGTAATGTTGTCGCAGTGATGTAAGATTTTGTGTCACTGTATCGCGCGAGCAGCGTACTCAAGGGCTCCACGCCGAGGGAACGGACCTAGGCTTGAGTCACTACCGAGGGGAGCCTGGTCTGGTGGCGTTTTACATATTTTCTTTTTATGTTCATAACTATTTCATACCTTTTACCCATTTGTAAAAACGCCATATTAAAATATAAATTTTAATAATTGAATGACTCACTCCTTATTTGTAATTTTGTTTCTTTTAAAAGTGGTTTAAAATTATTATGATAATCCAATATAACCTGTTATGTGTATAAATATAAAATTACACGTATCATATAATATAACATACGTCGAAGAGTTTTTGGGTGTGAGCGAAAAACTGTGTTCCGCAAACGATTTATCAATGTCTGTTTCACGCCACACTGATCTTATTATAAGTATCGTATATACTTCTAAGTAATCTTGTTACATCGATTGATAATGCTTTACCCTTGTCTATATTTACAGACTAACCAGTAAGAAAAAAATCCATTAATATGAATTGTCTATCCTCAAATATTGTATAAGTACTGAAAGAAATAACACCAACGTCTAACCATGCAATAAACTATTGAGACAAAATGCGTATATGCCAAAAATCCGCCGAGTATTTGTACAGTCAGCATAATAATACACGGCGGCGGGATAACGAGCGACGACGGCTTAATAGAGCGGTGTGGGTGCGGAATTCTTGGGTCGGAATGTTAGCAACGGTACAGTCAGCGAAATAATACGTTGTATATAATTTACTCGCATGTTACTTTTCCTTATTTATGAGTGAGTGTACTCTATATGTTATTATGTTTTATTGACGAAAGTATACTTATCTAATAAGAATGTACATCTAAAGTGTCTGTACTTTTAGACTTTTGTAAAAAAAAATGTTACAGGTGTCTATGAATAAGTAATAAAATACATTTAAATCGTTTTTGGATATGTTTGCTATCTGTCTGTCTGTTTGTATGAATACGCATCCACTGCTAAAGTACTGCATTCATGATAAAACCTTCAAGAAAATCATAAAGCATATCTTCTTGTAACATTTAGTCTTTGTTTCATTAAAATCTGTTATATCTAAAAGAGTTATATAGACGCGATTTAAGTACGAGAGAAACGTAGACAGTAATTAGATTCAATACGTTCAAATGACTTTACTATTCACTGTGTTGTATAGCAGATTCCACGCGGACGAAGTCACGGGCACAACTAATAAGCAAATATATCAGCAGTTTTTTTTTAAATGTATAACGTGGTAAACGAACACCTTATGTTAAGTGATCACCACCGTGGACACTAACAACACCAGAGTAGTCGCAAGTACGTTGCCACCCTTTGGTGGGAAGGGTTAGGGGAGGGAGAGGAGAGAGGAGGTGGGCCTCCGGCGCTCTCACTGACCGACGTTCACGATAAAATCATAAAGCATATCCTCGAGTAATATTTAATTTATCATAAGTTATTGCAACTTTAATGACGATACGATTTAAGTACGAGAGAAACTTAAATAAGTAAATTAAGCAAAAGTACACAAAACACACAGATGATTTTCTTAATCACTGGTTTATAGTGTGTATATATGTATATAAATAATACACGGCGGCGGGATAACGAGCGACGACGGCTTAATAGAGCGGTGTGGGTGCGGAATTCTTGGGTCGGAATGTTAGCAACGGTACAGTCAGCGAAATAATACGTTGTATATAATTTACTCGCATGTTACTTTTCCTTATTTATGAGTGAGTGTACTCTATATGTTATTATGTTTTATTGACGAAAGTATACTTAAGCCATATTATGTCTTAATATATATATATATTTTATTGTTGCACGGCAAAATGACTGCACTTTGCCTGATGGTAAGCACTTTACAATCCAAAAACAATGGTGACCACCGAGTGACACACTATCCATCGCTGGTCGCCGCTGTCATGCCGGCCTGCGAAAAGCTGGATATGCACAGGCTGATCCCGAAGCGCGACCCGCAGAAGCGAATCACTATGACGGGTTTTTTCGCCATATACATGGTGGTTGCGACCCAGTCAGGCTGTAAAACCCTATCACCCCGCTTTCGCCATTGCCTTGTTCGTTATTTAGTAGGGTGCACCACGTGCAGGTGAGGTTGGCTTGGGTGTCTCAAGTCTTATGATGTTATTCGACACCCCTTACCTTATCTAATAAGAATGTACATCTAAAGTGTCTGTACTTTTAGACTTTTGTAAAAAAAATGTTACAGTTGTCTAGGAATAAGTAATAAAATACATTTAAATCGTTTTTGGATATGTTTGCTATCTGTCTGTCTGTTTATATGAATACGCATCCACTGCTAAAGTACTGCATTCATGATAAAACCTTCAAGAAAATCATAAAGCACATCTTCTTGTAACATTTCGTCTTTGTTTCATTAAAATCTGTCATGTCTAAAAGAGTTATATTGACGCGATTTAAGTACGAGAGAAACGTAGTAATTAGATTCAATACGTTCAGATGACTTTACTATTCACTGTGTTGTATAGCAGATTCCACGCAGACGAAGTCACGGGCACAACTTATAAGCAAATATATCAGCAGTTTTTTTTAAATGTATAACGTGGTAAACGAACAGGTGGGTCACCTGATGTTAAGTTGATCACCGCCGTCCATAGACACTAGCAACACCAGGGCAGTCGCATGTGCGTTGCCACCCTTTGGTGAGACAGGTTAGGGGAGAGAGAGGGAGAAGAGAGAGGAGGTGGGAGACTGACCGAACGAAACACAACAATGCAAGCACTGTTACTTCACGTCGGTTTTCTGTGAGAGGGTGGTTCTACCCCGGGCGAGCCGACCCATTCATGCTGTGAAACCAGTAATATTTTCAGCGTGGCTCTACCACCATCAGTGGGTTAGGAGTTAGGAACATCTCCTTCCTCTGTTTCTCGGTCGAATTTCTTCATTTCTTTTTTCTTTACTAGCCATTGACAAGCTTTAATTTTATCAATAAAAAATTGGATAGTTTTTTTTTCTCTATGTTCTAAGTTTGAGCACTGGACGAACACTCGTATTAGCAAGTCTTAATACTTAATACTTAATACTTAATATGAAGTACAGTTGTAATTATGTACCGTTGTGATTTGAAATGGTAAAATACTAAATCTAAAAAATGTAATAACAATCCCAGATCTGTAGTATAAAATTTAATCATTGCTGCTATAAATGGTAGGTGAAAATCGGCTTTTAAGAACTTGCCATTAATTTTGGATTCAATTGGATTCTATTCCTAATTGGTTAAGGTTAAATTTTGAGGAATCTGTAGCATGATATTTAAATTATATTCGAGCCAATTAAAAATCTGTCGTCACCAAACGCTACGTTTAGGATGGAAATCGAATCCAAAATTTATAGCAGATTCTCGATAGCAACGTTTTTTATTACCATTACCTATGGATCTGATGAGTACATTTCATTGGTAGATTCTACACACGATCTCATATCCCGTCTCGAGATATTTTAATAATTAAGACGACCCATTTAAATTATATTGCATAGTTGAAGAGGCTTCGAACGTGTTCGCACACATATCTCTCAGATGGCGTATACTCATAAGTTCTCTCACATACCTCGTTTTGTAATTAAACTTAAATGGATCATATTATTAGATATATCTACATTAATATTATTATTATTTATGGTAGGTCGTAGAGCCACGCTGAAGCTATTACTGATTTCTATATGAATAGGTCGACTTGCCCGAGGTTTTACCTTCCGACCCACAGAAA
>MU161252.1:33744-44548 GCA_015888305.1 Antheraea pernyi | reverse complement strand
ACCAATCGTCCTGGAATTTTGTATACACATTGTCAGGTGAACAGAAAGGCCATAAACATTAGTATTCCCAAGGGATAGGTCAAATATAAATATATATATATATATATGTTGTAACGGGTGTCGAATAACATCATAAGACTTGAGACACCCGAGCCAACCTCACCTGCACGTGCACCTTGCTGAACAACGAACGATGCAATGACGAAAGCGGGGTGGTAGGGTTTTACAGCCTGACTGGGTCACAACCACCATGTACTCATATAAGGCGAAAAAGCCCGTCATAGTGATTTGCTTCTGCGGGTCGCGTTTCGAGATCAGCCTGTGCATATCCAGCTTTTCACAGGCCGGCATGGCAGCGGCGACCGGCGATGGATAGTGTATCACTCTGTGGTCGCCATTGTTTTTGGACTGTGCTGTGCTTACCATCAGGCATAAAGCAGTCATTTTGCTGTTCTACAATAAAAAAAAATGTAGATTAAGCGAGCACAAGCTAGTATTTTTATAGATGGATGTATGATTATTAATGTATGGTTGACTTAACTATTTTTTTATGCAGAATCTTGTATGTTATTTTATTGTAACTATTTATTACCGTTTTATTACAACTTGCTACTAGATGGCGCTGAATTATATTTTATTGTTATTAAGCTTTATTGCCTGAGCAATATACGTAACAAGTTTAATATTTCGTGGGTCAAGAGACCTCTGAAGTATGCTGATTACATACCAGTCTCCAGATACACGTTATTCCGCTAAAATAGTTTTGTTTACAACACGAAACAATATTCCGCGGGGCAGTTAACAGTCCAAACAGTCCCCGCTTCGATTCCAACACTGTTTAATGGCGTTTTCCCTGAACATTGGAAGTCGTGAGAATTTGTTTAAGTTTCGTTTGTGAAATAATAAACATAAGTTCCAGCAACATCTCGCTGTTCGCCAAATCGTCTGGTAAATGTTCAAAGTACCGTATGTTTATTATATTTTTATCGTTCCGTTTAATCCATACCCTTCTATTTATTCATCTATTACTTTGAATTGCGAAGGATTTCTGATGTATATTTGTAGAATTGCTCTCTTTTACTTCACAATCAACACAAAGCATTTCAATATACTTTATTCAGTTTAGGCCCTAAGAAGGCACTAATGAATGTGAAAACTACCATCGTATAGTCGATCTTTTGGACCTGATGGAGAAGGTGTCTGCTATGAAATCGTTTGATAATTTTGTCAAGCATGTTATTGCCAATCTTAAAACATTTAACGGCCTTTGAAATTACCACGACTCTCTGACTTGTATCTAAATTATAACTGAGACTTTTTATATAATGCTCATGCACGTCAAGGGAAAGTGAAGTGACTTTTATCATATTGCTATCACCCCTCTCTCCCTTTATATTGCTAATTCCAAATATCTTTGTGGAAAACCGACAAAATTGAAAAAAAAAACAGTTTACAAACCTTTTTAGACTTTTGCGTTTCGTTCGGTCAGTGAGCGTCAGAAGCCCAACTCTCGCCCACCTCTCCCTCCTCCTCTCCTATCCTCCCTCCATCCAAACATAGGCTAGCAACGCACTTACAACTCCCCTGGTGTTGCATGTGTCTATGGACGCTGGTGATCACTTAACATCAGGTGACACACCTGTTCGTTTGCCTCATATAACATTAAAAAATGTTTTAGATAACTTCGTACTTCAGAAACAAGTGTTATAATTATAATTGAGATAAAAACATAATTAGTATGATTATGCGATTAATTAACTCAAATTGTATTCGTAGTTGATTTTATATACAGCCCATAGGTATTACGAGTCCACAGCTAATAGAACTACATAAATTTCGATTACGTAAAATGCCTTACTCCATAAGAAAATTGTCTACCTGATCCCTTAATGTCTCCTCTGTGCAGTAAGCAATAAAGCTGCCAGACAAGTTAATTAAACTTTGAATGTATAATTTATTAAGTTGAGCTTTACTGGGTTTGACAAAGTAATGCTATTTAACAAAATTGTAATAAAGTATAAAGCTATGGGAAGACTTTCTGTGCTAAGGAGCTAATTCCTAACAACTTTTTAAATAGGCAGACCTATAAATTTTTGGGCTGAATGACATAAAAGTGGTACTTTAAAACTTATATAAATCAACGTTTTATTTAAAGCTATTCTATAGGCAGAATACACTGGGTTTTTCATCTAACAGGTAACATTTGTGAGTATCTTTACCCACTCGAGTCATATAATAAAAAACTATCACACAATATTAACGGAATCTTAGGAATATACTGTTTTCCCTATAGTGGTCATTCTTCTGATTTATGATCAGCTGCTGGGTTATACACTGTAGCTAGATAAGTCTTCTTATCTTCTTTATGTGATTGCATGTAATTTGATATGTAAGAGTCCAAATAACATTATCATGTTGCACGTCCAATTCATATTATACAAGGAAGCGCTCGCGCCGCGTTGTCCACCATTTACTTTCGATTATCGTCTATCTGTTCATACGTGTTATTCCAGCAATCGTGCTGTTTGTGTTATTATTCGTATGTTAGATGATTTTTCTTTCTTATAGCTTTTCTTTCTTCTTCTTCTTCTGCTAACACACAAGCAATTATCTTGCACATTCTATCAAAAATTACGCTAAGCTCACTACGAATACCAAAATGAAAGTGGTGTCAGCAGTACTGGTAGCTGCGTCAGCAAATCCGATCGTTGCTGAGACTGTGGATGCTTTATAAAACAATAATTAGTTTAATGCAATACTTCCGATAGTTACGAGGAGAATACGTGGACGTTTACCGGGAAGGAGTTATGGGACATGTATACCTGACTGTATTGTCACCAACATACATTTGATCGAAAACACATTTCTGTGCCGCGGAAGGGAACAATTAATACCTCGTTTCAATTATATTAGCTGTGAGATCTTTCTATGTCACAGAAGAAATAGCTCTATCATCCAACAGTTTATTGTTATGTCTAGGATGCGCTTTATTTAATATCAAATTAAATGCGATATCTTTACCAAGGTTAGTAAAAAGTAATGGTTAAAATAATAAAAATATGCCACCAGAAATCATAAACAATATGTCATATCCCAAGATCTAAAGCGTCAATGAGCAGACTTACTTCGAAATTTGAAATTTTTGTGTCTTCGACTTTCGTATTGACAGTCTGTTATACATATTTTATTTATTTTTTACAATGATACTACGTAGAAATACGTTACTTATATGATATTTTGACAAAGCAAATGGGCACGATAACTCACACATACGCGAAATAATATTTGAATCTCTGACAAATAATTATATTTTTTAGATTAGTCAGTCAAAAATAAAGAATAATCAAAAGAGATACGACATCTTAATTTGTTAAAATATATGCATACAAATGGATTGATCTGTGAACATCTGTGATGTTATATTTGCTACATCGTATAAATTTGATAAAAAAGTGAATACTTATTGAAAGTACATAAATGAAAATAAAATCAATTTTATTAGCATTTAATTAGCATTAGCATTTGATTTCATTAGGTGGAGACCTGGATATAAAATGCTTTTATTATTAATATTTGGTTGATATTGATTAACTGATCGATCAAATTACAAAAAGGATGTCATCTTTGATTGACAGAATACATTTATGACTGCCCCTCAGCGTCGCCCCGACATATAAAGTTTCAAATAAAATGTAGATAGATGCAATTTTTCTAGTTACATTTACATTTCATTACCCTGTTTAAATGTAATTAGAATATACAGCTAAATAGCATGATATAGCAATTAATAGAACTCATTAAAAGATTTTTTCAATTTAATTATATAAATAACAAAAAATATCTACAATTTAAATATGTTCCACATTTGTATAGGCAGGCAGTACTGTTCTTATAATATAACTTAAATCTTTGACCTTTGTTACGTTTGTCATTTTTTGACGTAATATTTTACGCGTAATATTTAGTTTCTGAAAATATTAAATTATTCATGGAAATAGTAATTATTTACGAATGAAATGTGACTCCTTGGCTTCTAGAAGTTTTGCTTGTAAAGTTTGTACAATATCTCATAACACACGAGGGTATTTTGACAGTTATGGGGCATTCAATGAATTGATCAGTACACAACGCACTCCCGTTACCGCTGACACGATACTGCGGTAACTATTGGCTATCTAGCCACAGTTGGACATGTAGCGCTCTGAGCACGTATTACGTATCCACCTATTTTTACTTATAATATAATTGATTTTTTAGCGAGTGTAGAATTATGATTATACAAAAACTGAATGATATAAAAGTTCCTTTAATTGTAACAGTAGAAATTTTCTTTCTTCTAAAATTAGTAATTCTCCTAATCATTAATTTTACTTTGATCCCTTTTAAATTAATGTTAATTTACAAATAATCCATCTCTAATTCTCCAACGTTACAAAAGCAACCTACTCTATTTTTATATTTATGGCTTTAGTTTTTGTGCGTCATTCGGTATACTTTATATAAGTTTTTTTAATACAATTAAACATTCTTGGGCATTGCTAGAAAGACCAATTTTGCTTGTTACATAGTTTCAGTTAAATAGGACAGCTATTTCGTAAATTACAGTGTGTATGTAACTCAAATTTATACGAGATATTTATAAATAATGTAAACAAAAAACCGAGATCAGTTGAACCACATTCCACGTGTGCTTTAAATTTAGTGTAACCTTATTTTTATTGTTAACCACAATTTTATTTCATGTTAAAGTACGTTTATAAGCTCTTGGTGGTTTGTTTTGGGTGGTAGCAATATAGATTAGTACAATACGCTCTATCACCATAATATTATTTTATCAAAACATTTTTCTTTCCTAAAATATATAAGGTTTATTGTTGCTATAGCTATAGCTGGCTAAGAAGTTTTTAATTACTTACCTAATTCAACAAATTTCAATGTTACGGTTTCGTAAGTCATTATCCGTAGGTTTGTCTTGAAAAGAACGTGGAATAGAAAATCTAAATATCTGTATATATATATAATTCTTCTGTCCGTGTGTAGGTAACAGGACTCATTCTAAAGGGCTCAACAGAAGTTGATGACATTTTTTGTATGTGTTCAGGTGGATTCAAGAATGGTTTACATTCACAATTAAACCCGGTAAGTGGCGCCGCGGATGACTTTTAGTTTTTTTTTTAATTATCAAAGCAAAGCAACGTCCGCCGGGCCCCTCTTGATCAGTAGAATTTCTCAAGCTCTAACCAATATGGTTTTTTATAAACTGCTTTTGAAGCCTATCGGTACATCTATCAAATCTAGTGCCGGCTGCATGATAGATTGATGCTTGATGATGCCATGACAATTGTAAATTTGATGTTATTCAAGATTTATGTTTCATATTTGACGATGATGTCTTCTTTGATGTATTCTTCAAAGATGAACCGTGTTAACATTTAGAAGAGGAAGGAATGCGATTGGCGAAACCATTTCGTTTTAAAAGTATACTTATATAACGCACACTGCAATATTCGGGAATAATTTTAAGTGTGAAGGTAGAAAAGCTTAGAATGGTTTTTTAAGGCGTTTTATATGGAGGTCTTTTGGTCGATGGTTTTCAAATACTTGTTAATAGAGTTTAGCAGATTGCCCTCTGCTGCACAAGTCATTTTTGTATTCGCCAACTTATCTGGAAAAATATGACATGTGGGCAAATGGCACTTAATTAAATTACACATCTGTAATGAGCAATCCAGCTATCCATAGGAGAGTTAGATACACGAACAAGTTAGATTTTTTCCAGAAACTATTCGCCGTTGGCACGACGCGCGATGGTCTTCTACATAGGCTATATAAGTATTGATTCCATACTACTGAGCGTAGACTAGTGTAGGATTTCCGAGCTAGTATCATTATCTTCTCATTTCAAATGAATAATTAATCATATTACATATGTCACTGACGTTAAGTAAATATTTAATATAGAGATGAAACGACTAAAACTTAGATTAAATAAAGATAGAGAAGTGCAAATAATTCAATGCTATTACAAAAGTTTCAAAGGAACGCCATCTTGCTACAGTGAATACCCAAGTAGTTGCGCTACCAGTTATTACGCGGTAACTGAAACAGATGTGAATTGTTTGAAATACGCAGAATTCATGTTGTAGCGAGCACATCTTTGCATAGATTTGTTATAGCGGTTTCATAATTTTACAACTGCGTAACTCTTTTCTATGATATTAATTTTTTGTTCTTAGATTCGTTTATTAAGGCCTAAATAGAAAGAAAAATAATACGTGAATCAATTTTGTAACTTTAAAATCATATAATTTGAGTTTTGAGTATTTGATTCAATTAATGGGAACAGTACAATGATATTATAATTAAAAAACTGTAGATACGTCTTAAGCGCTTCGGCAACGCCTTCTTAAAACTTGGCTAACTTATTTTTGACGGCTGCCCCGTCAATCCACCCGTATCTAAGCAACATATAACTATTTCTTTTTCACCACCAATATTGAGAATATGCCATCTTACTTCCACATTTTATTTAAAACAGTGTGGCGTTATAATGTTACTTTACGTATGTGTGCGTTATCGTGCCGTTTGATTTGTCATAATATCATTTAGGTAACGTATCTACACCTTTTTATTTATAATATCATTGGAACAATATGTGTAAAATTATTAGTAATAACTAGCAACTGTCCGCGGCTTCGTCTGCAACTGTATCTTTATAAATGATGAAAGCACATTAAAATGTGAATTTGCAAATAAATTGTGTCTATTTAACATACTAGAAGCCATAAAACAGGGTGCTCAAATGGTTGATCTCGAGAAAAAATAGCTTGATGTCTTATGGTATTTTGTTGTGGGGGGACAGCAGCTGGAGTAAGCACTAAATTTTTATTACAAAAACTGGCATTTTGAGTAATATACGTATATTACTGGCTATTCTTGCTGATTCTTGTCAACGACTTGGTTGTTTTCCGAACCGGTGGTAGTTCTGACGTTCATAACCGCCTGCTTAGGACCTAAATCGTATTATTTGATTTGATTTCATATTGCTGGAACTAGAAAAAAGGACAATTCTTCTAACGAAGGTTACCCGAGCGATATGTTTATGAACGCATTTGTACGTCTGCCAATGCAGTCAAAATACATCACACCTCCTGATCTATCTTCAGGATGTTTATGTTATTCCAGTTTATTTTTAATTTATGAACGTTGTTGAACCGTAAACTTTTGTTGTAAATTACATATCGTGTTAATAGTTCATAAAATTCTCGAAATTTAATGACACTATTAAAAACATATGAATGTTATTCACATTATAGATGTAATATTGATTCTTCTCTATAGATTCCCTTTGTTATATTTTCACGACTTTTTCTGGAACGGCATAATAAAACTTGATATAGAGGTACTCAGGAAGACAATATATTATATATAATAATAAGTAAGTGTTTGTGTAAGGTGTTCTATTTTAAAAACAACTATTTTTTCCTCGACACTATATAGTTATAAATAAAACTGAAAAGACACAAATGAAGTCTCGATAAAAAATTAGGGCAAAGTATTAAAAATGTAATTTAAATATAAAAGAAGCACTTGAGTTTTACTTAAAGATTCACAATAAAAATATGCGAGAGAGATTACAGCGTCCGTTCTCTAAAAATCTTGATTGTAATGACCGTATAACTAAATAAAGTAAAAAAAGTAGTTAATGACAGTAGAAAAAGGCTTATTATATGACTGTATATTATAAAACAAAGTCCTCTTTCACGTTTGTCTGTCTGTTCGCGACACAACTCAAAAACTACTGAACGGATTTTTATGCGGTTTAGGTATACATTTTGTCAGGTTTTTTAAGTCATTTGCGCGGGATTACGTCCGCCGGGACCCTAGTAAAACTAAATGTTTCCCGCAACTTCATTACAATGCAGCCGAAAAGCTAACTTAATGACAGTTCAAATGATATTGCTAAGCTTTTGTGCACAAGTAAATTCTTTATTCACTAATATGCAACGTTAACAATTCGATAAAAATAAGTCCTTGCCTCCTTAAAAGTTGTTGGTTAGCTCACAACTAATTTATTTCTGTGTTACAATAGTCTTATGGTGCATCCTAACTGAGCGCTTGAACGTGACCACAGAGTACGTTATATAAATAGAGGTCGCACTCTTTCTTTCCAATCAGCACCTCTATAATACGAGTTTCGTACTAATATCTGTTGGTTATAAATGTACATTCATAGCTATGTATTGCTATGAATACTGCGGTACTGCGTAAATCGTATACATGGTTTTGATAATTTTTATCTGTAATGAATATATTCATCGTAAGGTAAATCTAAATCCACGTATGTATATGTAGGAGTCAATGTTTATAAGTAGATCCGGAGATAGATAAAATTGTTTATGGGAGACAAGACAATTTAAGGGAGCACACTCTCGTAATAGATACGTATACCAAATGAATGAAAACAAATATTTGAAAGTTGTCAGTTTGAAATGTCAAAATTAATTGTCGTCCACTATCTTTTGTTATCAAACTTGCCAAAAAAATTATATAACAGTGCCATCTAGAGAGTGGATTGATAACCAAAAATATACGATACTTTTCCATACAAATCCGATTCTGAGAAGTGAAAATAGCGTGAACATGACTGACCACAGAGTACCTTATGTAAATAGAGGTCGCTCTTGTTCTTTCCAGTCAGCGCCTCTATAATAAGGTTTTCGAACTTATATTTGTTCGTACATTTACAGCTATGTATGTATGCATACATCGGTATTGCGTAAGTCGTATACAAGCTATTGTTAATATTTATTTGTAATGAATATATTCATCGATAGGTAAATTAAAATCCAAGTATATGCAGGAGTCGATGTTTATAAGTAGATCCGGAGGTAGATAAAATGGTTTGTAGGAGTCAAGAAAATTTAACGGAGCACTTTCACGTAACACATAAATGAAGTGAAGGAAAACAAATATTTGAAAGTTGTCAGAAATGTCGAAAATAATTGTTGGCCACCATCTTTTGTTATCAAATTTGCCTACAAAATTACATTACAGTGTCACCTACAGAGAGTAATTATAACAAAAAATACACAAGCCTTTTCCATACAAATCTAAACATGAGAAGTGAAAATAGCATATAACTGACTATCCAAGTATTTCATAAATATAATTTTAATTCAGATGTACTGATGCGCACATAATTAATAGGACAAAATATAATGTACATAACCGTACAATGAAGATATGAATTGCTATGGAAATAAAACACAGGCAGATGAACAGATAACGCTTTTGCAATGAAAAAAAATACCGCTATACGATCAATCCAGAAAATATTTTTAAATCCACCTGGTTTCTGTCGATCTGCAAATAAACACGACAAACGGCCGAGCTCTCAGCAATTGACAGATCAAATAACCGGGTATGCAAAGCAGTCAGGTTATCCGGATTGACATGCGGAGCCTGGATAAAGGTATTCCGGTAGGATTCTATGTACGTCTCAATGTATATTTCAACTAGTTTACGTTTATTGGGGTTGGCTGGAACAATATAACTATATTAATTGTCTACATTCAGAGAAACGATGTTGCGACAAATTGTAATGAAAGGTACTGACAACCAGAATATAAATTTTAACTAGGATAATATAAAGGACTAGCTGTGCCCGCGACTTCGTTAATAAAGTCATCTGAATGTACTAGGTCCATTTACTTATCTTTATTTCTCTCGTACTTAAGTAAATTTGTTAAGTAACTCTTATTAAAATTAGATAACATTTGATAGAGTGAGCCGATTTTTTTAAATTGTTGTACGGCTAAATGACTGCACTATGCCTGATGGTAAGCACTGTACAGTCTAAAAATAATGGCGACCACCGGGTGACACACTATCCATCGCAGGTCGCCGCTGTCATGCCGGCATGTCAAAAGCTGGATATGCACAGGCTGATCCTGAAACGCGACCCGCAGAAGCGAATCACTATGACGGGTATTTTCGCCATATACATGGTGGTTGCGATCCAGTTCGGCTGTAAAACCCTACCACCCAGCTTTCGCCTTTGCCTCGTTCGTTATTCAGCAGGGTGCACCACGTGCAGGTGAGGTTGGCTGGGATGTCTCAAGTCTTATGATTTTATTCGACACCCCTTATACCCCAAACATTTTGGTGAAAAGATTAAATTTTACTCGAGGATATTCTTTATGATTTTCTTGGAGAGGTTATATAACGCAGTACTTTAGCTGTGATGCGTGTTCATACAAACAGGCAAACGTTTCTAAAAACGATTGAAATGTATGTTATTACTTATTCCCAGACACCTACACAAATTTTTTCCACGAAAATCGAAAACGTACAGACACGTTAGATTTACATTTCTATTATAATAGGTCTTTACCTATGAAATTGCCGTTCTGCAGTACTGGCCATTTCAAATCAAAATATTTTTTGTTTGGCTAAGAATTCTAATTTCAAATTAATTTTATTTTAAAAACATAGAATTCTTTTTCCAAAATAGTCATTTGTTTATTGATTAGTGTTACATTTTCATCGCATTTCAATCTTTTTTGTCATCATGGATACGTTAAAAATTCGAGTAATTATGGAATATGAGTACCGTCGTGGCAGCAATGCGGCACAAGCGGCACGCAACATCAACGACGTTGATGGAGCTAACACTACAAACCAACGCACCACCTGTTATTGGTTTGCTCGCTTCCGTTCTGGGAATTTCTACCTGAAAAATGAACCTCGTAGTCGTCCAAAGACTTTGGTCGACAATGATGAATTAAAGGCGATTGTGGAA
>MU161252.1:14538-25974 GCA_015888305.1 Antheraea pernyi | reverse complement strand
TGCATCCACCTTTGGACGGCGTCCTGGGAGAGGGAGACCGACCTCCTTTCACCCTTTCCCTTCCCCTTTCTCCTTTCCCTGCCCCTCCCCCATACACAGGCTGGCAACGCACTTGCGACTCCTCTGGTGTTGCTAGTGTCTATGGACGGTGGTGATCACTTAACATCAGGTGACCAACCTGTTCGTTTGCCGCCTTTTAACATTTAACATGAAAAAAAACGATGGTATATATTTATCTCTAAAAGATAACCAACAGTAACCATTTTAATCTTTTTACAAAAAAAAAATATTATTATTTACCGAGCTATTTTATACAATACAGTATTATTCCTTATCCAATTAAATACATGTCATGTAGATTAAAACTGCTCTTAACAGTATTTCATTAAAATGGATATCTACATTGCACCCGTGCGAAGCTGGGGCGAGTCGCTAGAATGAATATAAAGGATAAACAAAAATGATAAAAGACATGAAGTCGGAAAAAGTAGTAAGTCGGTGCTCTCACTGACCGAACGAAACGCAACAATGCAAGCAATGTTACTTCACGTCGGTTTTCTATGAGAGGGTGGTACTACCCCGGACGAGCCGACCTATTCATGCTGTAACCGGTAATAGATAGCTTCAGCGTGGCTCTACCACCTACTAACTGTTACATACCAACAGTGTCAAATAAGTAAATAGTAAACATTAAACAAGAATGCCTTTTTAATTATTGTAGTTACTAATATTTCGCTTTTTCTAATACTATATTTAAATTTTTCAGGTAAATCTCACACAAATAAAATCAAAGACTTTTATTGTAATAAGACGTGGTTAGCCAATCAATTCCAGGCGGAAGCGCAAAGTAACGACCACTACAATATTTAAATGTTAATTGAGTTTTAAAACATTACTTCATCATAATTACACATATTTATTTACACACATTAGCCTTTTATTGTCTCCAATTTGATCCCACTGTTTCTAAGTAATAAATATTGTATACAAAATAAACAATGTAATCAAAAGGCTTTTCACAGGGGGGTTTCAATAAAATACGTCGCCCAAAATTTTATCATTTTAGACCCTCTCCATCCCTTCATCACGCTGTCACGATTTCTGCAATCCTCCCCTATTAATATTGCGTCACGAGTTATAAATGCCCGTCCATACCTCTACAAAAAAATACGTAAAAATATTTATTTACTTCAAAGGAATGACTTTATATCGTAAATAATAAATAAAATTAAAACAAATGTAGAGAAAAAAAGGCACAATTGTTTGAATATCTCGTTTTCTTAGCCCCCTTGTCACATTTTGTCACAGTAAGTTACAGCCCGGGGTGGTGGACGCGGGGGCGCCCCTTACCGGTAGATGAAGGCCCGTGCGGTAAGAGCACAACTTTAGCCGCCGCTCCACGTAAGGAGCAGAGGAAGAATTCTTCCTAAAAGGTGGGTCCACGTTTCTTCCATCCACGGGTGACGCAAGCGCGTAGCCAGGGCAGTGGAGTTTGCTAGTCGTCACCCCGCCCTGACCGCCGTCACCCTGGTCCACTTTCGCGCTAAGCGGCCGAGAGGTTTCTAGTCAGTAGGAGTCTGACAATACCCTCACGCTGCCCCCGGTAGTGTGAGGGTACCCTATGGAGGATTTTCCCCTCGATAAAAAAAGGTACACCCCGTCTCATATATACGAACGTACTTTATGAGTGGCCGCAAATTAACTTAATAATAATATTGTAGTTTACATGAACACAGCCGTAGGCACAGCTGGCATATAATAAAACATATATTTTATTGGTCTTTTCAACTCCATATCAATTCAACCATGTCAACAATTCGGCTGCATGACATATATAAGTGTTAATTAAAGTGAATAATAACAATTTCAATGATACGGAGAAAATCCTTGAGTCTCGACTTCAGACACATTTTCCCGCGTTACGTCAATCGTTTTAAGTGTGCGTCGGAGTGAGAAGGCGTTAGTAACATATACACGGTCGAAAGAGACAGTGGACAAAAGCCTTATCATAGAATTTTACGGAAACTAATTTGTGAATTGTGGATACATCCGTGCTGTCGCTAAGATACTGATCACTCTTTTTGTTTTAACTCAGCCTGTTATTTATTTTTAATTAAATACGCATGTAAATAATGTTACATTTATTTAAGAAGCTGACATACAAAATTAGAATGTATATAGCCTTACATTTCAGTTACAAATAGCAATTTATGAGTTTCCATTAAAGTCGACAGTAAATTTTATGCAGTGCAAATATAGTATGACCGTTTTTATTACTCAGTTTAAAGTTTACACTATAAATTACTTTTCTTATAAAAACATAATATAAATGTAATGAAGAGAAACATTGTTCAATTACAGTGAGATTTTATGTCCTATTAAGCTTACTCAGGTAAACAGCATTCGTGGAATTGATCGTAAAATTATTTCTTCCTTTCACTGTTTATAATGCGGTTTGTCTAATGAAATACTTTTATTTAGTATTCATTACCCTTTTTGTAATAATTGGTACACAAAATATATACTGTTCGCATAACATGAATTAATTACTGTACGATTCACTATATATTTGAAGTTTACTATGTGTTTTTGAATAATTTAATTTAGTTATAAGACATTTTTTATTTCATCTTTACTGTACCATACTTATTATAATTGTATATTTATAGTGCAATATATGTCTCAGTCTCAGTTCTTTATTGTAAACATGTCTAGAAAATGTATATGAATAATTTTGAAAATAAAACTAGTTTCTTAGTTTTACTATATATTCTAGATGTTTTCGTTTTAATATGTATATGATTTAATATGCCCGCGTTTTAACAATTACGAATTCATTTTGTGTATGTAGTAAAAAAAAAGATAATTACTGCCCTTGTCGAATAGATAATGATATTATAAGTTTCTTGCGACCGTTTTAATGTTAGAACTTTCCAGAGAGTTTTTATGGCAAGTCAGAATTGTGGTATTCTTTCTAATCCACTTCACTTATGCACAATAATCTATCTATATTACGTAAAACACTACCAATGTTACAAAATAGTATCAAATAACAGAAGATTGTAAATAAAATATAAAATCCAATACATGCCATTCCAAGATCTCGCCAAAAACTATATACAGTAATTTAGTAACAATGAATTAACACAATATATTGCGACCACAAATACTATATAATCACTGATGTGTGATTGATATTCAGTCTTTTTGACAAAATCAGTTTTCCGTCACAGAAACTTCTTCAAAAATGTAACTTAAGTTATGTAAATTTAGAAAGTAACTGTATTTAAATAATAAAAATTCGATTAGACAAAAGTCCATTAAAATATAAGTTTATATCTTAATAAATAAAATTAGCATAATGTCTAGTCTGCGTTACTTTGGTTAATCTTTAGAACGAGCGACCCGCACCGCCCAGTCTGCCTCGACCCGCCATTCGGGATAGTATATGAATAATTTTGAAAATAAAACTAGTTTCTTAGTTTTACTATATATTCTAGATGTTTTCGTTTTAATATGTATATGATTTAATATGCCCGCGTTTTAACAATTACGAATTCATTTTGTGTATGTAGTAAAAAAAAAGATAATTACTGCCCTTGTCGAATAGATAATGATATTATAAGTTTCTTGCGACCGTTTTAATGTTAGAACTTTCCAGAGAGTTTTTATGGCAAGTCAGAATTGTGGTATTCTTTCTAATCCACTTCACTTATGCACAATAATCTATCTATATTACGTAAAACACTACCAATGTTACAAAATAGTATCAAATAACAGAAGATTGTAAATAAAATATAAAATCCAATACATGACATTCCAAGATCTCGTCAAAAACTATATACAGTAATTTAGTAACTATGAATTAATACAATATATTACGACCACAGATACTATATAAGCACGGATGCGTGATTGATATTCAGTTTTTTTGTCACAGTCAGTTTTCCGTCACAGAAACTCCTTCAAAAATATTACTTAAGTTATGTAAATTTAGAAAGTAACTGTATTTAAATAATAAAAATTCGATTAGACAAAAGTCCATTAAAATATAAGTTTATATCTTAATAAATAAAATTAGCATAATGTCTAGTCTGCGTTACTTTGGTTAATCTTTAGAACGAGCGACCCGCACCGCCCAGTCTGCCTCGACCCGCCATTCGGGATACAGTGCGCTGAAACGCTACAGTGTCGGTATAAAACGTGTTCACTTAGTGTTATGTTTTGTTAACTATACTTAGGTAAGTTGCACGATAAAAAATGTAGTAACTGAAGTATTTAATTAAAAAAAATCACTAATTTTAATAATAAATGTGTATAGTTAGAAATGCTTAAAAATTGTATGTATATTTTTCTAAAGATTAAACTCATATTTCTTTAAAGGCTTGTCTCTATATGTTTGCACTAGTATAATTGAAATCCTGTCCAAAAGATTTTGATGGGTCTTTCATTATATTTAAGCGCGATGTTCCAGATATGTCCGTAGCCACACTTTTTTACCTTTTTGAGGATGGATTGGGAAAAGTAAAAAAATTGTAATACGATATATTTAAGCGATGATGGCTCGGTACTAACTTGTTCAGATATCGCGTCAATCGTCTTAAATTCAACTCCCACAATAAAGGTTCGGTGAAAGAAAATATGAGGGTTCTAATATCAGTCTAGCTACTTACTGGCACTTATAAATGTATTCCGGCAGCTAAACTTGAGCTAAAATTTCCTCTAGGTTTTTCGTGTTATACGTTATTTTTAAACATCAGATGACATTGAGGGACAACTTTAAAAGTATATAAAATAACGATAAAGGATAAGGACACTACATATTTTGATAAACTTTCGTGTGTGATTGGTTTATTTTATTATTTACTGTACTTTGTTTATTGTAACAAGATGTACTCTATGTTATACTATATAGTTAATATATAATATATAATTAATTTTCAAACTGTATTCGTTACGAAGATGCAATTTCTTCAATCAAAACAAGTCTATAAAAACATACTGATAATAGCAAATTAGTACTTTATTTAATATTTAAAATCATGAAAAAATATAAACCATGTCGAGTTTTTTGTCGGTGCTTCTCGAGCGTTCATAAGCGCCTTCTCAGGGCCTAAACTGAACAAAGTATTTTTGATTTTGTTTACTCTGTCGCTAAAGTAATCAAAAATAAAAGAGTCGATGGTTTTACTAAATGTCGAACGAATGCCGCAATGAATACTATGCGGTTAATTCCTATATAAAGCTTTCGGGGTGGGATAAAATCGAAATAAACTCATAATTTTTGTAAGTACCTCGCTAACTACCACCGTCTAGTGGGAAATTTATTACCAATGTCCAGATTTAGGGCTTAGAGACTTCGACTATATCACAATTAAACACCATAGTCTGTAATTCAATAAAAAGTTATAGAAAATAATAAGAGTTATATTACAACAACTTTCGATACTAGACATCTTTCAAGGTATCCGCGATAAATACTGTCAAGTATCAAGATAAAAGTAGATTCTAATACTATCTAGAACATTTAGTCGTAGTTGTCGATTAGGTAATGATGTTAAAAGTTTCTTTCGATAACTTCAAGATCTTAGTCTTCTTTTTAGAACTTTCTAGTGAGTTTTTGTGGCATCCGTGGTATTATTTTCCATCCACTTCAATTGAACACAATAACCAAACTATACTACGCAAAACATTACCAATATTAAAAAAATATAGAGCCATATAACACAAAATTATGAATTACTCCATATTATAAAACGTAGTCCTCCGCCGCGTTTGTCTGTCTGCCTGTTCGCAATAAACTCAAAACTACTGAACGGATTTTCATGCGCTTTTGATTGATAGGTAGAGTAATTCGCGAGAAAGTTATATAATTTTTTCAAGATTTGTCGTAAATTTGTTGAAATATAACGTTAGTTGTCGAAAGAGTCGGCAGAAGTCAAGCCGCTTGGGAGCTTTTATCACGCTGCCCAATAATCCCTTTGAGATATAACAAAACAATTATCATAATAAACGAAGCAGACGAGGTTGCGGGTATCAAGATAGTGAGATATCAAATCCACTACAAGACATTCTGAGATCCCGTCAAAAATTCTATCTAGTAAGAAGAATATAGCTAGAGATGGGAAGCAGACGAGGTTGCGGGTATCAAGATAGTGAGATATCAAATCCACTACAAGACATTCTGCGATCCCGTCAAAAACTCTATCTAGAATATGTAAGAAGAATGTAGCTAGAGATGTTACAGATATTCGTCTAATACTTAGTATACCGCTTATCCGGATAATGTCTATACTAAATGGCGCAGCGCTTGATAAGGCCAACGTTTTTAACCGCACGTAATAACGAAAAGCCGGTGCTTGACTGCCAATTCTCTGATAAACGTATTTAAACCGGATGGGAAAGATAGCCACATTTAAAACTTATATTATACTTCTGTACAATATTAAATAAAACGTTAACCCTCTTAGCCTAGGCTTTTAATTTAAACAATTCAGTTGTATAAAAGTTGTGAAATATCAAATCCAATTTCGACGAGTTCTGCGGGTCGAGTTACTCGGTTTAAAGCATAAAACTGGCATAATCTTTAGCACACATAGAACTCATGTACTTAAGCGACAAGCTTAGGTAAAAAAAGCTTTAGTTTATTAACCCCTCGGTTGACATTTTTAGACCCAGATTTCAAAATGGCGGGTTGAGTTTTTTAAATATCTAGTCAATTTGTTAAAATTATAAGGTGTCGTTACATAATTTGTTATTGTTTAAGTTTTATTCAATTAAATTACGTTATTGTTTTAAGCTTATGCTACCAACAGTCTGTTGATTAGTGTATAATATAGCCTATATTCGTTTGTATGGAGCTTAAACCCTTAAGATGGTTATTACAAAAAAGTTAAATACGTATTAAATAATGGCTTTAAACAGGTTTCGAATTAAATGCGCCGCGCTCGCCAGAGGCAAGTTCGCGTTATCCTTTTTCGCAAGTCTAACCTAACGTAGCCAAAGCGAGACAAAAGAGCAAGATGGCGAACATTTAGCAACCACTGTGCATTCAAAACCTTTTTAATGCAAGTATTCAATACGTATTTAACTTTTTTGTAATATCACCGTTATGGCTTTGGACAGTCCAAGGGTTTAATAAATCTGGCTTATGGTCATTACACAAAACTTAACCGTGTGAAGGGATTGAACTCACAGGTCTAGACTTAATAGTAGGGCTGGCTACCGCTGCATCACATGAGCTATTAGAGCTGTAGTATCTATAGTAGATGAAGCAAATCGAGAATATAGCGCGAAAGGTGTTTCAAACTTCTCTAACTTATGAGTTAATTGCATCCAAGTTGGCGGAATTATATGCACGGGCCCGAAATTTAGCTATGTACGCGCAACAACAATCGAATATAGAATTAAAATGTATCCGAATAGAATATATTGCTATTTCTTCTTGCTTATCTTCAATTAAACATTGGATTTATTCGGCTATTTTTTTACCTGTATTCAGCTAAATAATTATTAGCTTAACCAATAAAATACCGAAACACTTTCTGTTCACAGATAATATACAATTCAAAGAGCTTTTTTTACAAATCTTTTCCAATAACGAGTGTTAAGATAAAAATAAAATTTATTGTTAAAATGTCGCCCTCCCGAGGTATCATCTCGAGGCCATCTTTATAAATGTATGTATATGTGACCATGACTTGATTTAGGTATGGCGTCTGTTAGAATCTCATGTAATTTTAATATTTTTTATATCGAGTTTGGTAGATTTAAATCGAGCTGTGTGTTTTACGATTATATGCGAATTACTCATTTATTATTTTGATGTCATAAATTTGTTATAATTTTTATTTGAATGATTCTAAAAGTATCTAATAATTAAAGATATGAGTGGATGTAAATGATATGCAACAATTTCATGTCATGTCGTTTTATGTCATTAAATAAAAGGTCATGTGCATATAAATACGTATGCTCTCTTTAAAAGGTTAGTAGAAATAGTCTTAGAAATCTTTATCTTTCTTATGAAATACATCTTTACCCGCTCATGTCTTCAATTATTAAAAGGTTTCAATGTGGTAGTTGCAGAGATAATTCACAGGGCAGATATGAAGCCCTTTGAATAGAAAGCTAAGAGCTCTTGGAAGCCCATAGGAAGTCAAGAGAGACGCTTCATTTTATAGCACAGGTGACGTCAGGATTAAGCTTTAACTAAGAGTGAAGTTTTTATTAATCCATTTTTTTTTCTTTTTTTAGCATATTTTTATTATTTTTATGGTGGTAGAGCCACGCTGAAACTATTACTGGTTTCAGCATGAATGGGTCGGCTCGCCCGCGGTACTACCACCCTCTCATAGAAAACCGACGTGACGTAACAGTGCATGCATTGTTGTGTTTCGTTCGATCAGTGAGAGCAACGCAAGGCCCACCTCCCTTCCCCTCTCCTCTCTCCTCTCCCCTCTTCCTCCCCTAACCCTTCCCCCCAAAGGGTGGCAACGCACTTGCAACTCCTTTGGTATTGTTAGTGTCCATGGACGGTGGTGATCACTTAACATCAGGTGACCCATATGTTTGTTTGCCACCTATGACATAAAAAAATAAATTATTAGTACCTATGCCCGCGACTCCGTCCGCGTCGAAACTAATGTAAAAAACCATCGACTAATAAAATCATCTGAATGTATTAAGTCCATTTATTTATCTACTTTTCTCTGGTACTTAAGTCGCGTCGTCATCAAAACTACAATAACTTTTGATAGAGTGAACCGATTTTAATGAAACCAAGACTAAATGTTACTCGAGGATATGCTTTATAATTTGATGTTTTATTGACAACGCAGTGCCTTAGCAATGATGCGTGTTCAAACCAATAGACAGACAGATATTTCTAAAAATGATTAAAATGTATTTTATAACTTATTCCTCAGACATTTTTTACAAAAATCTACTAAAAAGTACACGTTAAATTTACATTTTTATTGTATGTATAGATATCGCGCTTTTATAGACGACATCATACTACTAATACTGTCCCGTCGTTTTTGCTGCGATTTATATTTTCTAAAATGACAACTTTTGTACAAATAACCTTTTTGGTATACCATAAACGTTTATAATTAAACCATAAGAGGATGCAGATAAAGATCAAAGCAGCGTAATCCCTAGACACTACCCCGAGGATATTTTGGGAAAACAATTTACTTTACAGAGTTACCTCTTCATTTGGAACACAGGAAGAAATTTAAATTAAATTGTAACAACAAAGCGGTGTAACCTTCCGGTAATACACAAACGATATCATTAGGGGTGTCGCGTAACACTGTACGTACCCGACACAGTTATACCTGCGTGCGTTGAATAATAACCTAGGGGAAGATAAAAAAAATCGTGCATGTAATATTCATGTGCCCTGGAAATTTTGAGAAAATGATCCTTAACACGATTTACGGTAGGAGTTGATTGACAGAAAACGTCACGTAAGAAATGTGCGTTACGTCCCCTCCGTGTGACTCCTTCTACTTTTGTTTCTTTCTTTTGATACCAGCGTATGTTCGTGCGAGTATCTAAATTAGAGTAGATGAATATCGGGCGCTACTGGCTGTATGACGTCAATACTGGATGCGTATAAATTACATTCAATCTTATAAATTATAAAGCCTTTTGTTATAAAATGTATAATTTGTATGTATAGCAAATTTTTTTAATTGTTTATTGTAGGTGGTAGAGCCACGCTGAAGCTATCATTGGTTTCAGTATAAATGGGTCGGCTCGTCCGGGGTAGTACCACCCTCTCACAGAAAACTGACGTGAAGTAACAATGCATGCATTGTTGCGTTTCATTCGGTCAGTGAGAGCGCCGGATACCCACATCCCCGCAGCCTCTCCTCTCCCCCACTCCCTCTCCCCTCCCCATTCCCCCGTTCCCCAAACACAGGCTGGCAACGCACTTGCGACTCTTCTGTTGTTGCTAATGTCTATGGGTGGCGGTGATCACTTACCATCAGGTGACCCGCCTGGTCGTTTGCCGCCTATAATATTTTTAAAAAAATGTTGGCATTTGACCACAATCTTATCTGAGGTAAAATGACGATGTGGTCTAATATGGTAAACACGATGAACCTTAAGAGGGCTTAGCTCTCAAATGCAGCTGCCGGAGCACACCGACAGGTGCTTGGCGACAGATTTTTAACTCGAGGATGATAGCTAGTCAGCCTGGCTTAGAGAAAACCCCTACCACCATGCTATAGTTTCACCAAGATGTCTTCCTTCACTCAAAGTTCCGATTCAGTCGTTAGGATTTGAACCTACGTCCATCGACGCGGTGTTCGAACACACTATCAAGTAGGCTCTTCGTACAAATAAAATCGAACGTTTTTTTGCACGAAGCACGAAGTACAAAGTAACGTCTACTATAATATTTAATGATGGATTTCCGCATAGTAACGCATTCTTTAATCAAATTTGACTTTGAGGAACTGTAAATATTAAACAAGCAAATGATGGATCTAAGTTGTTTAGACGCTTATGATGCAACGTTAGTAAACTATAATATGCGAAGCCAGGGCGGGTCGTTAGTTTCCACTAAATTACAATCACAATTTTGTGAAAAAATACTAGTTATTTTTTACTTTTCTTACAATACTACTTATCCGACTTACTGTACCTATCTTCAGCGCTGTGGAACACATGACGTGGAAATACCTATTTTCATGAATAGATCCACTTACGCGATATTAAAATAACGTTTGTTTAAGTAATAAATAAAGTTTGTTTTAGCTAAACGGTTATAAAAAATGAGATGGAATTCCGATAGGAAATGATTATTGAGTTATCGTATATTTCAAATATAAATACAATGTTTTATCTCCTTGTTTATCGTTGAAAATAGTATATTCTTCACTGGAATGTTTGTTCTCTTTTATTAAATTTAAAGGAGGAGATATAAAACGGCTCGTTTACTAGGCTTATTTTTTTCAGCACACTCTGTCTGAGTGTGATGCGTGGGAGGAGCAACGTCGCACTCTGGCTGCGGCGGTAGGGCAATACCTCTCACTATGGACTTAATACGTTCAAATGATTTTATTAGTCAATATTTTTTACATTAGGTTTTTATAAACTTTGTCTGTCTGTTTAAAAGTGCTAATCTTCAAAACTATTGTATGATATATATGGAGTTCTCTCACAAGTACATATCTATATATTAATACGTGAAGCCCAAACTTTGTATCCCTTTTTGAGAGAAATGCGCGAACGGATGAACGTGAAACTTGGCATAGTTAAAGTTTATATGGAGGAGAAGTGCAGAAAGCTATTTATTTTATATAAAATGCATTAGAAGTACATTAAATTAAATAGAATATGCATTACTCACACTACTGCTTCAATTTTACACAACAGATACACACATGTAAATAAAAAAGACAATTTGACATCCGT
>MU161252.1:0-10686 GCA_015888305.1 Antheraea pernyi | reverse complement strand
GTACATTAAATTAATTAAAATATGCATTACTCACACTACTGCTTCAATTTTACACAACATATACACACATGTAAATAATAAAGACATTTTGACATCTGTCAATAAAGGACTTCAAAAAAGGTTGTGAAGGAGGTTGCTATGCTCGACTGTATGTATTATTTTATTCTTACGTTCCAATTACCCTTTTTCATTCTACATTCAACAATGATATTAACCCTAATAAAATTCAAACTTTAAAAAATCAATGAACTATGGTCGAATGTCGACTACTGGGCGCCCACTAGTATTTAATTAAAATCGCCTCAAGTATAAAAAACATCATAATTTATATTTGTTAACAACCTGTTCATTATAATAGAATTTGTATAAATGTCAGACGATATCGTTTATTAATTGATTTCCAGCATTTGCAACGTGCATTGTGGCCATGGACTTTAATGTCAGTTGATTTTTGCATACCTACTATCTCTACACGCTGTCTCCAATTTTAAAGAAGCTCTTCGATCATATTTCCAATTATAATACTCACTCAATCCGAGAATAGTAAAGAGTACACTGTGTTTGAAGTGATAACTTCTTTAGGCGCATTGAGCGGTATTTTTAGCAGGAGATACATTTATAATTCCGCGTCATAATTATTTTAGCACGGCAAAATGACTACACTGTGCCTGATGGTAAGCACAGTACAGTCCAAAAACAATGGCGACCACCAAGTGATACAGTATCCATCGCCGGTCACCGCTGTCATGCCGGCCTGCGAAATGCTGGATATGCACAGGCTGATCCCGAAACGCGACCCGCAGAAGCGAATCACTATGATAGGCTTTTTCGCCATATTCATGGTGGCTACAACCCAGTCAGGCTGTAAAACCTTACCACCCCGCTTTCGCCATCGCCTCGTTCGTTATTCAGCAGGGTGTACTACGTGCAGGTGAGGTTGGCTTGGATGTCACAAGTCTTAGATGTTATTCGACACCCCTTACAGCCCAAAACATGCTACGTAAGCGTTACTGGCCGTAATGCACACTGCGGTTTGCGTCAGACTAGTGATGTGTGGTATAGGGGTCTGTGTACATGCAATATTGATGTTTTACAGCTCATTATACGTTTGATTGATTAGCAGACTTTATAAAAATGTATATAATTATTGCTCCGAGTGCTAATATATATGAAAACCACATTAATGTTAATAATTTCAATAAAGAAATTCTGAAATTTAAGAATTACATTCACACTAAACTCAGTATGAAAATTCAAAAGAAAACACATTTATTTCATTCATCAGTCCTTATGACTGCCTCGACTTTTTTTTTCATGTGTTAATATATTGATCTATACATTTCTTTTCGATGTTTTTGTGGCCAGTAAACTACTGAGTATTATATAAAAATCGGAGATTATAAGCCTAAGGAGAGAGCATATCGAATAGAGTCTTAAATTTGTTGAAGTAGGGTAACCGTTTCCAAAATATCTGGTTTTTGAATCGATAAAAGAGTTTAAAGATAAGAGACTTTAAAAGATATTTACTAAAAAAAAGAAAATCGGTTGACAAACAGAGGAATAAACGGCATTGAATCGTTTCCGTTTTCGTTTCTTTAAATATAGAAAATCTACGATGTATATTGATGTAAATATAGAAGGTGTACGATGTCGCGAGTACAGTTTTAAAATATTTTATATTACAGGTATTAGTGTTGGACCACAATATCATCTGATGTTATGAGATGATATAGTCTAAGATAGTAAACACGATGAACTTAGAAAAGCAATGAATCCCAAGTGCAGCTGCCTGAACACATCTATGAGGTTTTAGCGATTATTTTCAACTACCACTTACCATACTATGGTCTTATTGCGAAGTATTCTTTCATCTAAATCTCCGGCTCATTTGCAATTATCCAAACCAACGTCGATCGAAGTCGATTCTGAACCCGGTCATTTCATCAAATAACCGAGTCCAGTAAAGTTTAAAAGATTTTCTGACAATACAACAATAATAAAACATTCACGGTCATTTCAAATAATGGCTTCTGTAAAAATAAATATGTATGTACGTCGCTCTGTCAACACCAGACCGTCTCTAAATATATGTATGCGAATTGCGACAGATGCGCCCACTTTACAAGTGTTAGGTATTCATAATATTAAGTAGGGTATGAAGCATAACCTTGAGACTTGATCTAATAAATTCGTGCCGAGACGAGGCGCGTCGCTTTCGAGAAATACTTGAAGTTACTAACGAGGATTTATCGAATTAGTTACTTAATGACACAGATTGGAAAGAGATGATGACTTAAATTATATCGTGTTCGAACATCGACTTGATGGACGTAGGTTTGAATACTAGCAACTGAGTTGGAGCGCGCGGTGAAGGAAAACACCGTGATGAAGCCATAGCATGGTGGTAGGGATTTTTTTAAGACCCCCTGGCTAGCTACCACACTCAAGTTATAAAAGGCAGACAGGCCAAGCCCCTGTTAGTGTGTTCCGGCTGTTGCACTTGAGACTCAGCCCCCTTGAATTATATAATGTTTACCATTTTAGACTACATCGTTATTTTCCATCAGATGCGATTGTGGTCAAACGCTAAAACCTATACATAATTTTTTAAATAACGAAGTTGTAAGCAAAGCAGAATCATACTTACATGAACTTGTAACAGTATTAATATTATAGTGAAGGTTACTTCCGCGTGGAATTGATTGACCGCTACCATGTTGAACACGCATCAAACGTTTTTAAGACGTGGAAGCAAATAAAAAATAACTGATACAACGTCGACCCTGAGAAGACGCTTATGAGCGTTAAAGCTACCACTGGTTCGAAAAACAACCCAGTCATCGAGAAGAACCGCCAAGAAACACGATCTGGTTTATTTTTTTATCATACATATTTTTACAGAGGGGTCTCATTTGCAGACGTCGCCATCGTTCACGTATTGATCTACCCTATAATAGCCTTTAGACATTAAAACCCGCTTGACATGGTGCTTTAACTCACTATCCGGCAAATTGGTAATGTGCTTTAGAACTTTGTTATAAAATCTAACACTAAAAACTAACTAACTAACTAACTAACTAACCTAAAAAACTGCTATTGGTCTCAGTGAGCCTGAAACATGAAATGAATAATTTCTTACTGTTTCTATTATTTAAGCGATATTGGTATTTTACTAAATCCAGCTTATCTGGATATATTAGGTTATCAAGAATATATTAGGCAGAATTAAGATACCGAATTCTTGAAACTTAGCCTTTAATGATACGTGAGGCCCCATATTATAAATTGCTCGTAATGCTCGTTTTTGTAATAGGAATATGGTGTCCACCTCAGCTGTTGTACCCCACAACAAAATACCACAAGACATTACTATTAAAGTAAGTAACAAGCGGCAAATCAATTCCAGGGGGAAGAGCAAAGTGACGGCCTTTTTAATACTTAATGATGGATTTCGGTAAAGGAACGTCTTCATTAATCATACTATTGGGGTATTTTATGTTGTAGTACAAAGTGATGAACTTGTAAAAGATAACGACGATCATTGAGAGTTTCACAATATATCAGCAGCTGTTACTATTATGTTGGCCTCTAAGCCGCTCTTAGCAAGCCTGTAAGCAAGAGATAATCACTGTGACTTGTTTTTCATCATACGTGTAGTGGTATGTAACGGTAGCAGTTGGTGATCACGAAATAACTGACATCGAAGTGCAACTATGGTAGCAATTACATCGTTGCCCATCCTATATGATACTAGCTTATACCCGCAACATAACTCGCGTTGGCTCAGTAAAAATAAAGTTGAGACAATCATAAAGACTGCCGGCAAAAAAGAAAACTCAAAGCATTGGCAAGTGTCTTTGGAATTTTTAAATTTATTTTAGTATGAATTATTTAAGTTTCATAAATTGTAAATTGAAATTACTGTCATTAGTCAGGTTTTTACATTTTTTTTATAGTAGCACGCCATAATGACTGCACTGTGCCTGATGGTAAGCACAGTACAATCCAAAAACAATGGCGACCTCCAAGTGACATACTATCCATGGCTGGTCGCCGCTCTCATGCCGGCCTGCGAAAAGCTGGATATGCACAGACTGATCCCGAAACGCGACCCGCAGAAGCGTATCACTATGACGGGCTTTTTCGCCATATACATGGTGGTTGCGACCCAGTCAGACTGTAAAACCCTACCACCCCGCTTTCGTCAGCAGGGTGCACCACGTGCAGGTGAGGTTGGCTTGGATGTCTCAAGTCTTCGATGTTATTCAACACCCCTTACACCCCACATTTATTGACACTCCAAGCAATAATGATTTTTATACAGTTTATTAATTAATCAAACATACAAGTATCATAGGCTGCACAGTCCGAATTCAAAATATCAATATTAAATGTACATAGGCCCCTATACTACGCGTCGCTAATATGACACAAATCGCCCAAGCGCATACGGTCGGCCTCATTTACTAGCATGTCATGTCGAGAAAATATAAATTTATCTTCTGCCAAAAATACCACTCGACATACCTAAATAAGTTTTCACTTCAAGAAATCTTATCATCCCTAGGATATACTAAAATTTTTTCTAAATTAAATTTTTATGTACTTTTTGCTATATCTTTGACAAAACGTATGCACAATTTCATGATGATTTGTTGAGTAGTGAAGGCGTGAAAGTGTAACAAGCAAATAAACACACATTCGCATTTATAATATTAGTCAATACCACTATTACAAAGAGAAAATAGTGTCTTGTTTGTAATGGACAAACTCAAAAAATACCTAAGCTAATTTAAAAATTCTGCATGCTATCAACAACAAAACTTGTAAAAAAACTAACTCTCGCAACTCAGAGTTCTTCTACTATATAGTAAGTTGTGAGATCCATGTAATACCAAGTCGGTTACTTTATTAAGTCCCTACTTAGGGGCCTTCTGTCTTAATTTATTACGTAATTAGCTAACCTAACAACATCCTATAGAGACCATATCAATATTAAAAATCTTTTATTTTTTAAATAAAATAGATTGACTTGGCCTTCATATGAAAACACAATGTATCCCGCAAGTAATACATATTATATTAAATAAGATTGTTTAGTGCGATTTCCAAGCTTTGACTGCAAAAACCTCTCATCTATTCATAACGCTTAGTACAGTTGGCAAGATACGCTGGTACAAGAATTCAATATAATCGTAAAGGATAATAGACTATTACTAAGTGGCTTCAACAAGGACTGCCATACGTTTAGTTCTATATTTCTTTAGCCTGATGTACTTAAGACCTGGATTGTATGTCTGTTGTTATAAAACTGACAGCTCCTAATCTTCTCTCCTTATACGTTACACCGTGAGATGCAGTAGCCTAGCTTCAATATTTAACGTTACTTCGACAGTGTCTATATACCGTAAAATACGAATTAATAGCTAAAAGAATCCAGTTCGATGTCTAAACCGCAATGCTTACACAATCTGTTTTTTAATTTAGGACTATTTGGTAGCGTATCACTCGCCTATTGAAGCGGTAATAAAACCTCACACCTCTTTATGGCTACCTCAGATTTACGGTGCTTTTGTAAGCTTGTTTGTGATCATAAGAACGCGATAAAGAAGTAAATTGGTACGCGATAAACGGTAGTTATATTTAATCAATAAGAGCGTTGCTTTGCAGGAATCCATTGTTAACATTTTAAAATCAGTTCACCACGTTCACTTAAAACTGATTCAAAACTGTTAAAACTTTCAACAAGAAGCAGAGTTTAGTAATTGAAACAGGTAGAGATGATAGGAAAATAGGAGACCAATAAGCAAATGAGAAATATTACTTAGAAAGATGTAACAAAGTAATATAATACAGACTATTTGGATTCTAATGTAACTATTAGTAAGCAAATTAAATTCATAGATTTACACTTGGAGTGTATTATTGCTAATCAAGTATTACACGTGAGAAAAATAATTAAGAGATTGCAATAACCACTAAGTTAAAATACTTTATTTTATAGAATATGGAAAATCTTTAGGAGTTTTTACACCAGAATTTCTCAGAAGTTGTTATTTGGTATTTGGTCAGTTTGTTACAGAAGTATAAATTACGATTATTACTCTTAGTAACTCTAAAAAGAGTTTCCACAAAAAACACTTAGAAAACAATATTACCTAGTATTGTGCACATTAGAAGTCTACGAGAATTCGTTGTGTAAAGGTGATTAAAAGTACTATGCAATTCGTTTGTTGATACAGAGGCAAATTCATTAACGGACCTGTTCTCGTATCTCATGTAAGACAGAGACATATTGCTAACACTGAAGACACTAGATAGAACGGTTTATTTGATTGCGAGTTGTCAACCACAAATGCCAGTCTCGAATAAGGTACAAGAGACGATCCCTGCTCTTTTGCGCAAGAAATAAGTATTGTTGTAACACTTTTATAATCAAATTTTGTATACATTTTAGGACTGTATAATTAGATATCAGAAGTTTCTAATGGGACCTAACTCTAGCATGGAGTAACTTCATATTGTTATTTATAATCTTGGATTGTTTAACCTATGTTATGTAATATTGCAAATAATAGCATGGAATACTAATTCTGAGATTTCATAAAAACTCCTTGACAAATTCTAAAAAGGACGCGACTATTTTGTTGCAGTACTTTTGCTTACATGGTAGTACGACTATATTTAAACCCATCTTATAAACTACCTACCAATATCTCACGATGTAAATTTCGAACCAAGCATCTATAAGTGCGTTCGGGCAGCTGACTTGAGAGCCAGAACCTATCAGCTTAGCGTGTTTTCCATTTTAGATAGTAATTCTACATCGGGTGAGATTTTTTGCAACTACTTTATGGCTATAAAGTATAAAAAATATATAAACCAACCGACGTTCATCATCATCATCAGCCTGTAAGAGACCCACTGCAGAGCCATAGGCTTATTCCCGAAGGAAGATGTCGGCATAATCACCACGCCAGCTCACGTCGTATTGGCGATTTCAAACTCTGATAAATCCACAGCTCTATGTTTTCCCACATAGTAGTACTACGAGAACATTCCTCAGGTTCAGGTTTCCTCACGATGTTTTCCTTCACCGTCAGCCGATAATGTTACCCATTTAAATTAGTAAATGTACACGAATTCGAAAAAAAATCGTTGGTACATGCTTGTTCGAACCTGCGGACATCGAAATGCTAACAGTCAAATCACTAACCACTACGACTTCCAACCGACAACCGACGTTGCTAACTGTAACATATGAAACATTTCTTCACTTAATAATGGTAGTTGTAATCTTCTATGAGTTGGTTGCGAAAGTATGGGACAACTGATATTAGCAAACAAGCACGCAACATGCGTCTCTCCTTCTGTAGTTGATTAAAAAATACACCTAGGGAACGAATCTTAATACAGCGGAGGTAGAATGAACAATTTTCTACAAAGTTTCGAATCGTTTCGTCTTTTTTTAACCGTCTAAAACGATATCGTCTCAAATAAATAATACGTTCGTTGCAAAACATTTCAAACCCGGTCGACAGCTAGAAACATACGTCTTGTTTCACGCGGTGCTTTGTTTCTATCGTTCTGTTTGTTTATGTTACGCCCACGATGAATAACCAGACGTCTCTTTTAAGAACATCGAACGAATAACTTATTATATTTATTTATACCATTAACGTATTAGAAACCGGAGTTTATCGGGGTAACTTTACGCATTAAGATCTAAAAATATAGACGACGAAGTATTGAGAACTAACACGGTGTTAACCGGTGCGTAGCCTAATATCTAAACAAAAGAACAACGTAGTTAATTAAACAAATACTAATTTAAGTGTATTTATGTGTACTAAACGTTACTTCACGTCCTTAGATTTATTGTTATACCTTAATAATCGTATAATAATCAACATGGTTCTCATAGAACAAACATTAATTAGTTATTATTAATATATCATAGGAGGCAAGCCAACAGGTGGATCACCTGATGCTAAGTGATTACCGCCGTTCATAGACACTAGCAACACCAGGGGAGTCGCAAGTGCGTTGCCAGCCTGTGTTTGAGGGCAGGGGACGTGGGTTTCCGGCGCTCTCACTGACGAACGCACTACTACGTCTAACGAAACGCAACACAATGCAAGCAATTAATATATATGCCAATCAATAATCATTGTCTTTTTATATATTAAGCGAAGAAGCCGCAGTTTATAGTATAGTATATCAAGACGCTGATTCGACCGCCGTAGGTTTGAATTCTTGCGATTCTTGCTTTCAATGAAAAAAAATATAGTGTTGAAACCTTAACATGGTGGTAAGGTAGTAGGAAAAATCCGAAAAAATAAAATACGATATCAACAGAGTTTACATTTTTATGTAAGTTGGTATCATCACTACATATTATAAAACAAAGTTCTCTGCCACTTCTGTCTGTCTGTCTGTCTGTTCCTAATAAACTCAAAAACTACCGAACGGATTTTCATGCGGTTTTCATCAGTAGATAACGTGATTCACTAGGAGGATCTCGTTATAATTGGACATGGTAGGTGACGCTGCGGTATGATTCTAGGATTTTTTTTTATCATCATGGCGAGACAACGTCGGATCTACTAATCACTCGGTTTTCAAATGCAAGTTTTCAACAGACGGGTGTGTAGCCGCTAACGAATGTTTGAATAAACTGTTCGTAAAAGAAAGCACAATATAAAACACATTCTCGTTTAATAATATATTTAATTCCACTTTTAATTTCATGTATGTCACCTATAATTTACAGGATACCAGGTTTTAGTATATTGTTACAGCCTATGAACTCTTTGTTACAAATAAACAATGGATGAATTGTGAATCGTGGGAACTAGAAACGAGAGGGTTCTAAAAATAAATAATCTCGAATCTTGTCAAATCTCTCAAATAGAGACTAAACCTTCCAAAGATTTCCCAACTCCTTTTTTCTTAATTATCTAACCATACGCCATAGCATCCGAGTTCACTTAGCAGTCCGGTGAAGCTTTGAAGGCCTGTCAAACACTAGAGTAGTCAATTCGAAAAAAAAAAATACATATTGTAATTGTGCAATAGTGAGTATATTTAATTTCTGTCTGTCTGTACAATTAAATCTCCTTCGAAGCAAACGGCATTTAATTGTACCCACGAACGCGAAAATATATATCAGATTAGATAGGTAGAGAGACCAGAGAGCTAACGGGTGACATTGTCCTCCATTTGTATGTATTTTCACAACACGACTGACACTATGAAATGAAACGACGAATTCGTCGATTCGTTTCTTTTTAATAATGATTTTACATGATCTCGGAGACAAGAACGCTGTCGGAGACAATAACGAACTGCTCTTAGCAACAATAATCAGTAATGATTTCAGATAAAGGTATCGCCACCTTCACCTGCCGACAATCAAGTGAAGGAAGTCCTAGTTTAATGAAGTACTTAATCTACAATTTTGTAGAGACTTACATTTTATGTTCGCTAATAATTCTAATTATAAATAAATAACGTTTTTAACATCGTGCCTTGAATTAATTACGTTGTCAGTAATTATCTTAAATAATTCACAGTTGCAACAACCGAAGTACCTTACAAATCCTTATTAGCTTTAAACCTCATTTTAGATCGACTAATTATTCTACTAATTATAAAGTAATACTAATAACATTGTACAATGCTAATTTATTTTAATTACATTGTTATTCATTTTAAATATCAACTTTACTATTTTATCTCAACGGCAAATAGGATGTATTTCCGGTTTTAAAGACATTATATAAATAACCGAAAAGGTTCCACGTGTCACTTAAATCTAGAATAGTTCTATTACATTGTCACAAATTTTAATTATCGTGACAATAATTTAGGCCTGCTTTAAATCAGGTGTTACACTAATCACGTATAGGGTCGATGCAGTCAGGATTGGCAATAAATACTTCGTAGGTTCTTGTCACGGTTTAATCGGGCAGAGCTTCGCCTTACAATAACTTCCACATAGGAGTGCGCCCAGATCAGCGACATCTTGCCCTTTATATATCATCAATGTAGTAAATAACAGAAAAGGTTCCATAAATAAGTAACAGAAAAGGTTCCATAAATAAATAACAGAAAAGGTTCCACCTGTCACTTAAATCTAGAATAGTTCTATTACAATTTCACAAATTTTAATTATCGTAACAATAATTTAGGTCTGCTTTAAATCAGGATAAAAAATGTATCGTACGAAGCCACAATTTAAGATGTCGCGTGTGTGGCGTGACTCCGGTATATTTAGCGACTTTTAACATTGCTTATGCGGAAAACGGGTGGTAATCTTAGAAGTTATGGACAGTTTAATCCAATTTAAATTACTCAATAATTTAGAATAAACCTCATTAACAACAATAAAATAGAAATGCATTAACACCAGTATTTATTAACATAGAAAATAATAGATAGTGCTATTAGCAAACACCTATGACAATTGAAATCTTCGTAAGATTCTGTAATAAAATATGCGTTACTATTTATGTGTTAATTTCGACCGCTGAGTGCTCCAACTGCTGGATGCTCCCACTATGACATATATTTTGTTACGTTAGGTAATATAAAAAACGAGTTATTAAATTAAAAGTGAACTAAATCAATACTAAATAACTTCAAGTACATTATATTGCTATATTTTAGCTACACTATTTCGTG
>MU161251.1:0-36267 GCA_015888305.1 Antheraea pernyi | reverse complement strand
TTTTTTTTTTTTTTATAGTAGCACGGCAAAGTGACTGCACTATGCCTGATGGTAAGCATAGTGCAATCCAAAAACAATGGCGACCAACGAGTACATACTGTCCATCGCCGGTCGCCGCTGTCATGCCGGCCTGCGAAAAGCTGGATATGCACAGGCTGATGCCGAAACGCGACTCGCAAACGCGAATCACTATGACGGGCTTTTTCGCCATATACATTGTGGTTGCGACCCAGTCAGGCTGTAAAACCCTACCACCCCGCTTTCGCCATTGCCTCGTTCGTTATTCAGCAGGGTGCACCACGTGCAGGTGAGGTTGGCTTGGGTGTCTCAAGTCTTAGATGTTGTTTGACACCCCTTACACCCCAAAACATTTATCGCGAACAGATAGACACGCGGACGAGACTTTGTTTTATACTATATAATGATTCATAATCTTGTGTTATTTGGCTCTATAGTACGTGATATTGGTGGTGGTTTACGTAATATAGTTTAACTTTTTTTTATGTCAAACGGAGGCAAAAGAATAGGTGGGTCACCTGATGTTAGGTGAGCGTGAGGAAAGATATATTAAAGAACCGAGAAAAAAAATCTTGTTTTCCAATTTAGCTAGCACTCGTACCATTTGTTTTATTCTTAGATAAGTTTCGATAGTGTTTAGAAGACAGGCTATGTTATTTATCTTAAAAGGTCGACATTTTAAGTGGTTTTTGTTAAGAAAATTTTATTTAGGAAGAAACTAGTGCGTTTAGATGTTGCAGCGTGATTCCCTTAGGTATAAACGCATTTATTTTTTTAAGGTGTATTTCTGTAGGATTTTTTTTTTATGTCAAATGCAGTCAAACGAACATGTGGGTCACCCGACGTTAAGTGATCACCACCGTCCCGACGTTAAGTGATCACCACCGTCCATAGACACTAGCAACACCAGGGGAGTCGCAAGTGCGTTGCCAGTCTGTGGATGGAGAAAGGGTAGGAAAGGAGAAAGGGGAAGGGAAAGGAGGTTGGCCTCCGGCGCTCTCACTGACCGAACGAAACGCAACAATGCAAGCACTGTTATACTTCACGTCGGTTTTCTGTGAGAGGATGGTACTACCCCGGGTAACCGACCTGTTCATGCTGAAACTAGTAATAGCTACAGCGTGGCTCTACCAACTTATTGTGCACAAGTAAAGCGGATCAGAAATAATACCACAGAGCATGGATTCTCACTTGCCACAAAAACCCTCTGGAAAGTTTATTTATTTAAAGTTCTAACAAGACGGCCACCATCTTGTTGGTTCATTGAAATGATCGCGGGAAACTTGTAATATAATTAACTACTCGACAATGGCAGTAATAATCTACTAGAAGATTTGTTGCCAAAAAAGAAGACGGCAACTGATGCCCGTTTTCACCAACGTTCCCTAAATTTAAGGGACACTTAAAACACGTTTAAGTGTTCACTTAGGGAGATTTCGTTTTCACCAACGTTTAAGAGGCACCTAAGACCCTAAGGGTTACCTAAACTTTAGGAGACGGAAACTCGATCCCTTAGCGCTAAGTGATGTTTATTTTACGAACATGTCAAATTGAATTTGTACCTAATTCGTTTATATATCGTAAATTAAAGAGATATTTGAGTTTCCGTAACTTTGGTGGCTAAAGAAACCGAGAAATTAATAAAAAGTCGGAATTTCCTTATCATGACGATGCATTTGTACTTGCCTTACTTGTAGTTTCATATTTTGGCTTTTTATTTATTTATTTGTATGTGATACAATACAATGCGGTGCTGTTATATTGTTTTACAAGTAATTATAACTTATTACAGATAATATACAATATGCTAAAACAACAATAGTGAAGAGGTTGACTATAAATCATAAACTTATAAAAAATATTATTATACAATTTATCAAACTAGAACTATGGACCGCAAACTATGAAAAACTACATTAAAAATTGATGAATTCTACATATGACCGCTGCCACCCAAACTAGGTAATCCTGTGTCTCAGGTGGCAGAGAACTACATGACTTATGGAAAGTTATGTAGGAATCCAGTGAACTGAATCACCATTGTTCACGTATTGATCAATTCTATAAAAGCCTATCGGCACGAAAATCCGCTTGACATGGCGCTTAAACTATTATATAAAATTTTTTTTAATTATTATTAATAGTGTAAGTTAAGTTAAGTTTCTATGCGATAAAGCGTTTTAGGTCTTCAGTTGAGTTTACTATTTTTTATTATTGTTATTGTATTGTTGCTGTTGACTGTTGCTATATACACACGTAAATAAATAAACTTACAGACCGGCAAAACGGTAATATGCTTTGGGACTGTGTTGTGAAACCTAACACTATTATTACCTTTAGACATGGGCGAAATCATATGCAGCAAGACACTGATAGAGCCGGCGCTGCAGCCCGCAATGGTGACACTGTTCGGGTCTCCACCAAACGCCGCAATATTCCTCTGTACCCAGCGCAACGCCATCACCTGATCCTTCATCCCGTTGTTACCAGGAGCCAGCTCGTCTCCAGTACTCATGAAGCCTGAAAATAAATTCATTAATAAACTAAACTTGCAATGGAAGACCATATTTTTTTAGATATAATTGTCATGTTCTATTACAACGCTAAAATCTGTAAACTATATATATAGGAATTATAGGCATCTTAGGCGGATTTATGTTTTGATATCGACCTAAGCCCCTCAAGATATGCTTTTCGAAAAACACCTTGTAATATCACTACAAATGTTCTTAGAATTTTTTATATTAATAATTTTAACATTACTTTGTGGTGTACAGTTTAAAGTTACGTAATCTCGAGATTCTTCCTTTAAATTCTGTAAAAAGGAATCACTATTTACTCTTCAAATATTACCTCTAATCAAATTATCATTTAATAAATCAATCGAAGGAGAGTTTTCAGAAACTTGAAATTTAAAAAAGATTTAGAACTTATTCAAATTATATTGATGTTACTCATTAAGTTTATTAAGAAATATCAATTATTTCTAAAATCTTTTTGTTGTTGTTGTTGAGTGTTCTACTTACATATGATTATTATAGCATGTAATTATTAAGAGATAATTATGAGTGTATATAAGTTCTTTGAGACTTTCCAATTCACCATATTTTGATAACTTTCATATTTAATTAAAAACAATAATAGCAACTTTAGCTCTGATGCTATTAAAATTGGCCTTTCTTAAGTGAAGATAGATTGTATTTGGTACCGACATGTCTTGTTTTTATATTGATATTAAATGAAAAAAAGAAGCTGTATCATATAAGTAATATATATAAGTATATCATATAATATAAGTGAAATTTTTATATTACAGGGAAACATCCTAAAAATATACAACAAAAAGACAACTTGACGCGGTGTTCCCAGGTGGTCACCTATCCAAGTACTGGTCGCGTACAATGTTGCGAGACAGTGGTTACCCCCACCACTTTTCGACATACAGAAATTTTGCCGGACAGAATTTCAAACCTTCGTATAAAAAGTTTAACGTCACAAAAAGATTGTGTGGTTTTATAAAACCACGATGCAAGTAAAACTTTTTTCTAATCGTAGGAGTTTAACTGATAATTTTCGGAAAATTATTCCATTTAAAAATTCCATGGTATTAAAATAATGTTTTTAATCTTAGCATTATAATTCGAAAATGGGAATGCTCATGGGGATGCAAGTAAAACTTTCTACTCGTAGGAGTTTAACTGATAATTTTCGGAAAATTATTCCATTTAAAAATTCCATGGTATTAAAATAATGTTTTTAATCTTAGCATTATAATTCGAAAATGGGAATGCTAATGGGAAATCAATATTACACAAGATATCTAACTATAAATTTTAACTTGAATCTGCGTATTAGAGATGATTCAGATGATATATATTGTGTTGGTTGCTCTGCCGAGCGCCTTTCCTTTACCCCTACTCCGGGATCGCGCACCGGCTGTAATGCGACATGTGATGGACGAAAAAATTACAAGCGCATGAAAAAACGTTTTACTTTAAAAAGGATTAGAAGTTACCATTTAATTGAGCTTTAGAGTATTAAAAGATAACGCCACATGTAAAAATTGTTTGGAGTATATCTGTAGCATGAGAGCATAGTGTTTTAATAAGCGTAATTCTGTTTATATTCTAGTAAACCGATTACTTACCGAGAGTCGCGAGACGATAGTTCATGGGTACTAAGACTACATCCCAGTCAAGCATATAGCCGGGTCCAGCAACGTCGCTGCGTCCGTTGAACGCGTAGAAACCACCAGGGTGTATGTACACGATCACAGGCAGTAGCTTTTTCCTAGAACACGTATCAGTTTTATAGAAAGCAGCAAAAAACTAATAGGAGAAAGATAATGACTGAAAGGACAGTATGAGTTACTAATCTGGTCATTATGGCGGTTTTATATGATATACTTTGTCGTATAATGGAGAACTTTTAATGCGATGATGGCTTAGTTGATAGCTTGTTAGGACACAGTTCCTAACAACTGAGTCCTAGCTTCGGGTGAGGGAAAATATCGTGATGGAAGCACAGCATGGTGATAGGATTCGTTCTAAGTCCGCCGCGCGCTAGCTACCACCTAATAGTTGAAAATCTGTTGCCAAGCATCTGTTGATATGTTCCGGTAGTTGTACTTGAAAGCCAGATTAATGAAATTTTTGTGAGAAAACCCTTGATCGCCTATCTTGCACTACCAAAGGCAATCCTTCACGTTAGAAATCTGTTACGGCAACTGCATTACACTATACATAAATAGATACACTATTAAACGTCTTCCCAACTTAGAGGTCATTATAAAATTATGTACGCCTATTAGAGTTTCCTTTCACATGTATCGTAAGTAATACCTTAATTGTTTTAAAACTTTTGCCCTTGAATGATCCAAATTTCGTACGAAGAGACCAGAGCGTATAATGCTCTGGAATAATCTTCGTATATATCCCTACGATCTTTTGGGATTCATGGAAATTTGCTATCAAATCGTTTGGTAATTTTGTAAAGCATGTGGTCACTAATCTCAACGCATTTTGAAATTACTATGACTCTCGGACTTACACCTAAATCAGTGAGGAATCTTTGTGACCTTGTCATGTAATGTTCATGCAAGAAAGAGAAGTAACTCGTATCGAATTGCGACCACCCCACTTTCCCATTATATTACTAATTCTAAAGATATTTTAGCCGAAAACAAAAAAATTGAAAAATATGGCCAGTACGCCAAAGGTTTGCATAAATCAGAACACAGTCACGTTGTGTTAACAAGTAAAAAATGAGAAATGCTAGCTGACCTCTAAATCCCACGAACACATAGAACTTATATTGTGTGGGTAGTAATAAAGTAACATATAAGAATATATATTAAACTGGAAAAGATAAACACGAGTCGCCGCCGCCGGAGTGAAACGTTAAAACCAGTTTTTTAATCATTGTTTAAAATTACAGCCATAAAAATACTGATCATTTTAGCACGCAAGACTTAACTAAAATTGAATAAAGCAGACTTACTGCACAAATATTTTATCTTTACATTCAGCTGCATATTGTATTAATAAATAAATTATCTATACATATAATAAGCATTTAATTCTAACGTATCTGTACTTTTTTGATTTTTGTGGAAAAAAACGTTGCAAGTGTCTTGGAATAAGTAATAAAATACATTTCAATTTTTAGAAATGTCTGTCTGTTTGTTTTAACACACAATACTCGTAAAGTACTGCGAACACGATAAAACATTACCAAGGAAATCATAAAGCATATCCTCGAGTAACATTTAGTTCTTGTTTCAGTAAAATCCGTTCGGTCTATCAAAAGTTAATGTAATTTTAATTACACGACTTAAGTACGAGAGAAAAGTAGATAAGGGAACGTACCCAAACCACGTAACCGGTTTAGGGGAGGGAGGGGGTTAGGTTTTTGTCATGTAGTCAACATCTAAAAGAAATCTCGCAATTTTAAAACTCACAGGCAGTAATACTGACGTACTTATACCAAAACCTCAACTAACTGAAACCTTACAGTTTGTAGGGCAGTGCAGTTGACAAGTAACTGGACGAGAGTTTGTGCCGATATAACAATGTCGTACGATCGACTGGGCATTCATTGCGTTCATTAAATATTACAAGGATTCCTTGTCAATGCTTGCAATACAGAAAGGAAGCAAAAAGTCTTGTTTTTTGTACATTATGTCCCTGTATGTGTTGAATGTGTTTTTACATAACTTTTTCCTACTTGATAATATTTTTTCTGTTCTCCGGCCGGAAAGTGGCAACTTTCTGGTTCCTGCGCTAAACGAAGTTACCACTTTCCAGGTCCGTCATGCTGAAAAGTAGTATTACTACACCTTGGCCAATAAAAAAAAACCACAGATCATATGTTTGTCAGCTCCGGGTTCGCCTCGGATAACAATTACATGTGACCCGAGACTTTTCATATTTTACTACTCTATGCTTTTTTATGTTGTGTATATGGGCGCGACTGTACTGCCATCTAGTTTCACTGTATGTAACTAACAAATACATTTTTGTGATGGATCCTCGTGAGAGTTATCTGGAGCACGCTCTCACGCCGACATGTACTTTGTATTACAATCTGTCTCCTTTTTGAGACAAAAAAAGTATATTTGTCGGAGTTTTAATTGACATGTTCGGTATGAAACTTTTGTCACATCCTACTTTAATATACTGGGATTTAAATAAAACCGGGAGTATTTTCATTTTAATCTTCGAGTTGTTCGATGTTCATCCATCCATTCCCTTGCCAAGCTGTTTGGGTAGTTTGTTAATCTTTTTTATAGTTTTCTGGTTTTCCCAAAAGTTCCTATTGAATTATTTTTATTTGTAGTTCATAATGTGTAGCTGTTCATTTAAAATAAAACAATGGGCGTTACTTATTATCCACAGCATATTTTTTGGAATCTTTGCACAATTTCCACGTTTGAGTTTCCTGTTTCCCATAATTGGATCTTATAAGTCCATATAGGTTTTAGAATTAACTTGTAACTATATAAGGAGTTTTCTGCATACTAACCATTGTGACCGACCACCGATTAAACAATAGAGTTTCCAAATTTGGGGTTCGTGGTGGATGTCTCCTTTGCCACCCCGTCTGTCGCACGCCGTGTCTGGGTCTGGAGGGTGCTTGGGGAGGTGGAGACTCTATCAGGCCATCGATATATTAAGTTAGAGGTCTCCATCTCCCAAGCCAGGATTTTTACCCACCCCCGGAGTGGCGCGAAGTTCCCCTGCCGGAGTGTGAGCCGCCTCAACCGGGAATTAGCTGAAGAGCTTACATCGCCCAGATAAATGGGCGGTGTACTGGTGGTCGCCGGTGATTGCGGATCACCGTGTGGCCTGCTCCGCGGCCCGGCAGCTATTCGGGCGCAGCCGTCGGAGGAGGCACCGGGATCCCTCCAGCCGGAGCTGGTGACGAGGGTTGTGGGAGAATTGTTCCCTGACCCTCCGATGCTGCCGCTTCCCCCTAGACATAGGGCGGTTCCTTGGGCGGAACCTGAGAATCTCCCCCAATAACGGAGGAGGAGATGGGAAGGGCTGTGGAGCACATCCTAAACAGGCAGAGAGCACTCGGTTCTGATGGGGTCCCTGGCCGAGTGCTCGGCTTAGCGCTGGGCCAATTGGGAGGGTGGCTTCGGGACCTGTTCGATCGGTGTCTGTCGGTTGGACAGTTTTCGAAGCCCTGGAAGCTGGGGCGGCTCTTTCTGATAGCGAAGGAGGGCCGCCCCCAGTCTGCCCGGATTTCCCCACGTAAATATATAGAAAATGTATCTTACGTAGACTACTCGTAGAACTTCTAAGTTGTGAGACAGGTTATTACATGCCCAGGTTTTGTCTGTTTTTCTTAGTGGAGCGCAAATGGATATGGATCGTTTAATTTTCCTTTTTACTTTCCAAAAGGTATAACCTGTAGCTGTGGTTGGATTAAAGCTTGCAAAATATGCCTGTATATGTGAATTTCGATCATTTTCAAGAATGTGCTCCCTTATCATATGATTTAACCGTCTTTTTTACCTCGGAGCATCTATTTTGTTGCCATAATTTTGCAAATGCATTGTTTTTAAGATAACGAAAGGAGACGAGTTAGTCCCTTTATTATGTAGTGTGCATTTTTAATAGTTTCCTTGACTTTAGTTTTAATTTTTACCAAACTAGGAGAGTGGTCGACTGCTAAATTCTAACAACTACAGCAGGATCTATATTTGATAATAGAAAAGTCAATAACATCTGGTATGTTATTTTTATCAGTAGGCCAGTATGTGGATTGACCTGTTGGGATCAAATTCATAGTTCTTGCCAGCATACAATGCAGAAGTTCGCGGCCCCTAGGTAATATAAATCTGTAACCCCAAAATGAATTCTTGGCTTTGTAACCGCCTGCTGCAATGAAATCATCACCTAAGGTTTTGAGGAAATAAACAGCACTCGCGACTCACAGTAACACTACGTATTACACGGCAACACAATGTATCACTATACTCGCGAATATCGAATATTGCTCCGAGCGCGTCAACACGACCGTCCTCGGCCGTGTCTGGATCGGAACTCCACAAGCGATAAAGAGGCGTGATTAGCCTAAGCGTAATTTAATTCATAAAATCCGTCCGTAAATCGAGATTACAGACGACATTTTTGTAAAATCACGACTTTCATATTTCAGTGCCCCGACCTCTACTACAGAGACAAACTACCGTGCGACGACGCGGTGTTTCTGTATATAGTGTATTATCTATGACGCGGTGTAATAAAGGCAAATATAAGCCAAATATTTTTAACTTTCTGTTTGTAAAAATGATTTAAAATCATATTATATTACAAATTACCACGTGAAAACTGGAGGGGGAGGGTGGGGGTCTCCTCATATATCACGGATTGTCACTGAGGGTTGGAGGGGGGAAGGGGTTAAAAAGTTGTCAAATATAGGTTACGTGGTTGGGGTACGTTCCCTAATTAAATGGACTTAATATATTCCGATGATTTTATTATTCACTGTTTTTTTGCATTAGGTTCCAGGTGGACGGAATCGCGGGCACAGCTAGTATGTAATATATTTTTTAATACTTACGGTTTAGTGTTAGGAGTGTATACGTTAATGGCGAGGCAATCCTCATCCACATAGTAACCTTCGGGAGCAGGCAGAGGGCACGAAGGACCCTCTTTACTAGCGTCTACAACATCTTTGTAATTTAAAATTGGTTTAGGAGGCTGAAAAATAAAATTGGTTTTCGTGAACACTCTAATACGGTTCCGAGAACAACATCTTAAAAATGATATTGTACTAACTGAGGGGTCCACGCGTCGCTATGGCTCTGTTATGACATGTTCAATTAAAATTATGATAAAGTATTTGGTATTATGGGGTAATGAGGTTTCCTAAAGACTGTCGGGGATAAAGAAAGGAAAATTAAAGAGAACACGAGAATCATAAAATAAACAGGAATTGAAAAATAAATTCAATATTAAAACGTGGCGCCATCTATTAAATATCTATAAAGTAGGCCCTACAGTTACCTGTCAACAAACATATTTAAAGCGCCATCTGTTCGAGATGCATGGAACTTACAATTAATAAAAATAATCAACATTGACAATTATTTAATTTATAAGTAAAGAGTATTGTGGTCATTAATCGAAATATAAATTATTCTATATCTCAAATTGAACCAAATTATTCATGAACGTCTGTTGAGTAGTTTCAGAGTGGACAAACATCATGACACTGGATATTTGTGTATTAAGATTATATATGTGCATCAAAAACGTAATTTGTATTAAAAAATAAGTCTATAGTTTAAATTGAAGTTAGAACTAAAACGGTTTTAAGTTTCGTATAATTCCGGCACAACTGTCGATAATACAAAAGGCCAGCCACAAATTACGTCAGAAGAGTTACATGATCTTTTTGTAGCACCTTTGTCTTTGTAACAGGTGACCCATCTAATTGGTGTGACGACACATAATTCATATTAATTTAGGAATTATTAATTTTAAAATAATTACCATAGTTCAAAATGATTCATACTTGACTATTTAAAATACTTTTTCGTTTAGAGTTTGATACTTTAGGTTTATTCATGTGGCGTCCCAAAACGTGTGACCTGTCTCCTTCCTTGTCATACAACATTTATTTTGCTATAGTAGTGGCACGTCGTGATGGCCTTTTTGACACATTACAATAGTCACGTGAAATGACTATTTATTTTCGACAAAAATATAATACCACGCTGCCTTATTTTGCACTGAACATTACTAATATATAGATGTACTTCATGATGGGAAATCGTTTGAAATGTAACTTACTTGAAACCTGAGCTCACCGACAGGTGGCTCTGCGTATCTGATCCCTCTGAATGCTTGGAACCGTCTGCCGCGGCGTGTCGTCATCCAGGAGCCACGGAAAACTCCACTTTGGGAGGTCACTGTTGGAACCTCATCTGTAGATGTTTTATGATCTGTTGATACACAATATTTGTATATATATTTATTCTGTCCGTGTGTATGTAACTCAACTCCTCCTAAATGGCTCGACAGATTTTGATGACATTTTTTGTGTGAGTTCAGATGGATTCAAGAATATTTAAGATTAAAAATTGGAGTCGGCAGGTACCGCTGCAGTTGACTTTTAGGATTTTTGAAGTGAAAACTTCTTTAGGCGCATTAAGCGGTATTTTTGGAAGGAGATTAATATAGAATTTCGCGTCATGACACGCTAGTGAGCATGACCAATCGTATTGCGTTCCCGCGGCTTGCGTCATACTAGGGTCATCGTGGGGTATATGTACTTCTAATATTAATATTTTGTATTATGTTTGTGCATCCTATCATAGATTATATATATATGCTAGCTTTTGCTCGCAACTTCGTCCGCGTGGAATAATGACTTTGGGCTAACTAACATGCAGAGGAAGTTCTCAAATGAAAAAAAAAACGATTTTGAAACATTCTTTATTGGTGTTCCGCTCCTATTGGTCATAGTGTATCGATAACATTGAAAAAATTTTTCAAATCGGAGCGGAGCCTGACATATTTTAATACACACTTTCATCCCCTATTTCCTATTCTTATTTTACATCCATGAGAGTAAAACTTTTACAAAGTTTGAATGTCATGTTTATCTATATCGAATTAACGGCCTAAAAAATAAGTTTCAAGCTATTACCTCTAAAAATGACCATACTTCCATAAAACATATCAACCCCCTTAAACCCTTTTTTCGCATTAAAAAGTAAGCCTAAGTCCTTTCTCAGGCTCTAGACTATCTGTGTACCAAATTTAATTTAAATCGGTTTAGTATTTTTGGCATGAAAGCGGGACAGACAGACAGACAAATAGAAAGACAGAGTTACTTTCGAATTTATAATATCGGTAATGATAAACTGTATAAAGATGTATATAATTATTGTTCGGAGTGGCAATACATGTGTAAACCAGACTAATGTTAATAATATCAATTTTTAAATTAAAACAATTCATATCAATTTAACCAGACCACAGTTGTTCTCTTAACTTATTAACTAAAGACAGGAAAACATCCGCCGAGCCCGCTAGCTTGTAATGGAATTAAATTTTAACAAGAAATAAAACCGATTTTTTAATCTACTCTAAGTGATAAACCGCAAATTCCTTGACTATAGTTAGGTACCTATCTAGTATAGGATTGCTATAATTCGATAGAATTATTTCGATGTCCGCAGGTTCGAACCCGGCGGCATGTACCAACGAATTTTTCGGAATTCGCGTACATTTACTAATTTAAATTGGTAACGGTATGAGCTGACGGTGAAGGAAAACATCGTGAGGAAACCTGAACCTGAGAAATGTTCTTGTAGTACTACTGTATGTGGGAAAAATATAAAACTGCGGATTTCTCAGAGTTTGAAATTGCCAATACGTCGTGGACTGGCGTGGTGATTACGCCCATACCTTCCTTCGGGAAGAGGATTATGGCCCTGCAGTGGGTCTCTTACATGCTGATGATGATGATGATAGGATTGCTATAAACCTACCGATATTTGAGTCAATACACGTTTACTACTCGAACTTGAGAAGAATGTATCTTAAAATTCCAAGGTCCATGTCAAGGTCCAAGGCCCACAAAAGGGTCCACCTTAAAAATAACTCCAAAAAAAAATACAACCAGCATATAAATGACCTGGTTCTGAGATACCAAACAAAAAATACTATCAAAATGAGCACATTCTACATTTTAAAGTCTGTTAAAAGTAGTGTTTTTCAATGGTATCATTAGGTAGACTGCGATCAAAAATCTTATGATGAACGGGGGCAAAAGGAGCATGATTTTTTATCCTTTATAGGTTTCCTGTTTGATCACAGTCTCATTAGATCAAATGACGATGTGGTTTAAGCTCTGGGGAGGGCGGCTCCGTTTTCCGACTTTCATCTCACCCGCCGCCCTGCACACCGACATCGGCGCCGAACCCGCCACTTCGCTCCCCGACAAGACGCTACCACCCGCACAGCATACCTCCGGTCTGATAGTAGTCTCGCCTGTCAGATAGACTCATTCATAGCCTCTTATAGATGGACGTACATTTACTAAAGTTAATTAATACACCACACAACTTGGAAGTTTAATTTAACCGTCAGTTGAAGAAATTCACATCATACATTTAATTTGCATTGCAATTCTGTATTTACAGTCAATATTTATTGTAAATGTGTGTGCTTCATATTTGATGACGAATAGAGTGGATGATTCAGCGTCTCTATCTCGGGCGTGACAGTTCATTTTGGATCACTGTTCAAGCAAATCTCCCTTTATTTATTTACAGAATTTATACTTATAGAACGGAAATTATATTAATCATATTATTAAAACCATTAAACGAACAATCCATTTCAAATCAAACCAAATCAAAAATACTTTATTCAATTTAGGCCCTAAGAAGACACATATGGACGTCAAAACGACCACGGGTTCAATCAAACAACACACTCGTCGAGAAGAACCTACGTACATTAATGCGGAGTCCGAATACTAGAACTGCAGTCAAGTAAGAAAGCCAATTTTAGTTAAAAATTGTACACACAAATATAAATGACTATGCCTGAAACCGGCTATACGAAGGTAGCACTAACCTGCAGTTTGTTGGTCATCTTGTTTGCCAGCATGTGCGGCGACAACACATAAACAAATCAACAATTTATAAAACATTTTCCTTGTTGTGCAGAGCGGCTCGCTCGCACTGACTGCGGTCGCGTGTCACTCATCGTAGTTTATATGAGGTGCTTTGTGACACGAACAGGTATATTCAGAGATTGTTTTGATTGCTTACACTATATTTGACTGCGGTTGCGGGTGCTTCACTCGCTACATACTCGGACCCGATAGATAAACGTACTGTCACAGATCTTAAAAAATTAGAGTTATCAAAAAAGGTCAGAAAAATAAATTTAAAAAAATTGTGCTACTTTACGAAACCACGATGCAAGTGAAACTTCTTTTCGGATCGTGGGCATTTAACTGATTTTTTTTTCGATTTTGGCTATTTAAATCGGGTTTTTAATTTTAACTTAATAATTGGAAAATGATAATTAGAAGTCAATGGTATACAAGATATCCAATTATACATTTTAATTTCAATCTGCGTATTATAGTCGACGCATTTTAAATGTCACTGACAGTAGGAATGTGCACGCAATGCAACCCGTTATTGATACTTAGCTACCTGCGCACGCGGGGTCGATGCGTCATCATGACCTTCATTAGTATTCTGACTCCTGGTTGGTCGTTACGAGTAAGGGTTGTTGTTTTTAAATTGTTGTTGATATAAGATTTTTTGTTATGACACTCATTACATTACTTACGCTTCGTTACGCAATACGCGCAATGGAGAATTTTTTTCTAACGTGAATAAAAACCGAAGTATCACTATCACAGGCAGGCAACAATTCTTATGTGCATCACCTACACCATTCCATAAGACCTGTAAGTGCGAACGAGACAGACAGATAAATATGATTTATGACCCGAAGTCTCAGTTCATAACGTCAACTATAGTTCGTAATACGCAAAAACTACAATCATTCAATTTAATAACGCATGTTAAAAACTGAGCAGGATATTTATTGAAATCGTTGAAACATTTTGAATTGAGCCATGGGTCTGTTGGTCTGCCGAGCGCCCTTCATTTAACTGGTACTCTGCAGTCACGCGCCTACTGTAATGCGACATGCGATAAATGAACGAAAACATTTGAAGTAATGGAAAAAAGATTTTACTTGAAGAAAGTAGATTTAAATAACAGCGTCAATTACCGGATTCAAATATATCTAAAAACGATTCAGGTGACCCGATAAGTCAACAAGAAAACCATCAAATTGGTCAACCCATTTTAGAAATAAAGAGTTATGACCGCACAAGAATTTTCTATATGAAATTAGTGTATATTCCCAACTAATAGAGTCCAAAGTCGTTTGACATATTATCATGATAGTTGGTGTACCCAAGTAAACACTTAAAACAATGATAAAACATCATTGAGAAGGATTACATGCTATCTTTTTTATTATAACTCACCACTAGGTGGCGCCAGACTCCAATCTCATTGTTATTAAATAGGATAATTTAACACTGTCGAATTCGCGGATCCATGCTAGTGTTTATACGTATTTTTACAGGCAAATAAAAACCTTTTCAGAATAATCTTTATGTTATACATATCATTACGCTTTTCATAAGAGATAAGCGGTAACGATAAAATTACACTTTACAAATTAAAACACAATTTGAGAAAATAAATAAACTGCCTTCTATATGAAAAACTAATAAGGCACTAAAAATAACTGAATTATTAAATTAAATAAAAAATATTGATATTTGCGCTACCTAATAATATATTTGAAGTCAATACCAACCTAAATTCATATCATCTACATACAAAGTCTTGGTCCACTCTCGTGTCCCATGACGTATATCTGTATAGTATACATATTTTATTACCTGCAACAAATTTGAAATGTAGGTTGGCATCAGCTTCTAATATATTATTAGGTAGCGCGAATATCAACATTTTTTATTTAATTTGGTTAATTTGATAATTCAGTTATTTTTCGCTTTTTAGTGCCTTATTAGCTTTTCACATCGAAGCCGGTTTATGTTTTTTTTGGAAAAAAAAATCTCCGTTTTTAGTGTCCATAAATATATCTGGTTTTTAATGGGTATAATAAATCGGTTTCAATTTCACGAAAATACGTAGATACAAAGTGAGTCAAAATCAAATAAACGATATTTCACCCCTTTAAGGGTTGAATATTTTCTACAAATTTACCACCTCTGAATATAACCAATTCAAATAAAAAAGAATCATTAAAATCGGTTCATAATCAATGGAGATATCGATTAACATATATTAAAAAAAACATACAACCGAACGCAGTAACCTCCTCCTTTTTCGAAGTCGGTTAAAAATTAATGAATAATTTGAATATTTATTATTAGTTATAATGTTCTAATTGTATTTTTTTAACTCTACCGGTATATTGGGTAACGAAATCATGTCATTGAACACAAGAATTAAAAAACAATTAAACGTAAATAAGTATTGTAATATATAATAAATTAATGAATTATAGACCACTAGTTAAGACAAATTATCTCTTTGAAATTACTGATTATTTTGTACAATGCAAACTCAAAAACGTTATTTTTAAAGTTCTGCATTGAATCATTTGTACGTCGAAAATAACTCGTGAAACTGTAAGTGTTTCACAGACATATCGTCTTTTCTTTGAAGTAATGTACAACGTAGTAACAAACAAGGAAAATGTCTCGCGGAAAAACCACTCGTTTATACATTATTATGACTTCCTTGGCCGATTCCACGCGAGATATTAATACAGGTCACTCGATCATTACAACGGACTCATAGGGAAAATTTTATTAGAAATAGGTTGGTTTACAATAACAAGTAATTCGTCATGCACTGATGACTCAGTAGGAGTGCGCTCGGACTTTGGTGATTAGAATTGCGCAATGGAAGATAGCACTCATTAATTCTCTCTTTATGTGTATTTTTTGTAATTTTATTTTTAAAGTAAATGCTCGTTTATATACTAGCCGGAGTACGACATTAGCTAGGTGTCATGGCGAACATAAATCAATAAGATGGCGAAATCGAGTTTTTGGCGGGATCTTGGAATGTGATGCAGTCGATTTTATATTTTATTCATAATCTTGTGTTATTTGGTTTTATATTTTGTACTATTGGTGGTGTTTTACGTAATATAAATCTCTTATTGTGCACAAGTCAAGTACATGGAAAATAAAACCACGGAGCATGAATTCTGAGATGCCAGAAAAACTCCCTAGAAAGTTGTAACAAGGGGGCCGCCATCTTGTCAGAACATTGATATGATCGCAAGCAACTCGTAATATGAAATTCTCCTGCCCGAAAATGGCAGTAATAGGCAATATGGCAGTAATCTAGATACTCGAAGATTGGCTGCCACAAATAAAATAAAGAAAAGAAGACAACGGTCATCTGATATTTAAAATATGACTTTATTTTTTTTCACTTGTTCGATCTCAATTTATAATGTAATAATCATCTGATATTTAAAATATGAGATACAGACAGAAGGATAGATAAAACTTTTTATAGCTTTTCTAAAATAGTATATTCAGTTCGTTATCATTTGCCTTTTTTAGGATTATTCCACATCAATTAATCGTTGTTCCTATGTTTTAAGTGTCGTACTTGTATTCAGTCGTGTTTATGTCTTAGGTACGAGTCATGCGATATGTTTTGAATGTTGATGTAGCTGTCTTGCTATTAGTTAGGTATTTTCCCGAGTCATTGGTGATCTCATTGTATAGTTATATCGAACTAGCCGATAGCTGCGACTTTATCAACGTAGCTTATGATATTAGCAATATATTGTATGTACCAAGCAAAAATGTAAACAAAATTAAAAGCTACAATATATTTTGCTTAAAGAAAAAGTCGAGGAAATCATAAGAATTGCCGACAGTAGTGAAAACTCAAGACAATGATATAACTGTGTGCTCTTTTGAATTTTTAAATGAAACATATATTATGAATTATTTAAATTTCATAATTTGTAAATTGAAATAATGAACGTAAGTCTGGTTTTCACATCTATTGTTCAACAAAAATTATAAAGACTTTTATACAGTTTATATAAAATAGTAATCAAACATATGATGGGCTGGATATTCTCAATAATAAATGTCAATATTAGATGTACACACCTAGCCTGACGCGAGCCGCTCAAGCACAATACGGTCGGTCACGCTTTCCTAGCATGTCATGGCGAGAAATCATACCTTTAATTCCAAAAAAATACCACTAAACGAGTCATAAGTTTTCATTTCAAAATATTATGAAAAGAATAAAAGACAGTGCAAATTCAATGTAGATAATGTTTAATATATAATGATACTACAATCATCATGTTCCTTTGATTTTATTCATGACTTCTGCAGGGGGAACAGCTCTTCCCACACCTTGAAGCGGTCTTCAAACAGATTCTCATGGATAGTAAGCTCTTTGTCGATGCGTAGATATTTCCGTGAGTTAGGCTTCATGGCGGGCCACGACATACCGGCCAACTCCGGAGTGTCGTCTCGAGGGTTGGGGTTACTGGAAAGTCCGGCTAATATTAATCCTTATTAATAGTACAAATGGGAATGCCAGTTTGTTTGTTTGTTATGCTTTCGTATCTTAACTATTCAACCAATCATCATTACATTTTGCATACACATTGTCAGACTAAATCCAGAAAAAATACTGTTCCTAAAGTATAAGTCAAGTTTACATTAACGCTAGTTGGTTACATTAATTACAAAGCTTGTAAACATTTTCTAATACTGCTCTTCTGTTCTGCTCAATACAAAAGATTCTCATTCTCTTTGCATTAATGTTTTTGTAAACTTTAAAACAATATAATGTTAGTCGTGTTCAGTTTCATACCAAATCAAATAAAAAAATCTATATACCTATAATTTAGGCCCTGAGAAGGCACTTATGAACGTCAAAATTACCACCGGTTCGGAAAACAACCCAGACATCGAGAAGAACCGGCAAGACACTTGATGTGGTTTATCTTTTCATTATGCAAAACATAGCACAATATATCTTTATAGACGCTAATGGTCGCCTAGTAGTCGATATTCATAATTATATATAATTATTAATAATAATTCATTATTACATTCAATAAGACCAAAGAGAATAATAATTATTTTGATGGTTTTATAAATTTACTAAAGATAAATAATTTTATGAATTTACATGTTAGATGAGTATAAAATTTATCTATAATTTAAACCGTTAATTTCAAAAGACATGTAAGGTATGGTACATAAGTCATGTTAAAATTACTGAATGTAGAATGAAAAAAGGTAATTGGAATGTAAGAGTAAAGTGATGCATGTAAAAACATCTTTTTCATTTACACGTGTGTATATGTTGTGTATCATTCGTAGCACACATATTCATATGTTTTATTTTTGATAAACTATTTATTTTCCGCTTTTTAGTGCCTTATGGGTTTTTGATTGATATTGAAGTCGGTTAATACTTTTTTTTGAAAATTTACTTTTTCATTTACACGTGTGTATATGTCATGTATCATTCAAGCAGTAGTATGTGTAACGTATATTTCAATTAATTTAATGTGTTTTGATGTATTTTATGTAATTTTTCTTCATATAGACTTCATGCCGAATTTCACGTTCATCCGTTCGCGCAATTCTCTTGAAAGGGGTACAAAGTTTTCGCTTCACATATTAATATATAAATATACAGTTACATTCGATTTTGGTGGAAGCACAAAGGGAGTTGTTATTTCCAGACGTAACCATCGTTCACATATTGATCCACCATATAATGGCTTAATGCATTAAGACCAGCTTGAAATGGTATTTTGACGACTTGAATGATTGTTTTTTAATTTCAAAAGATATGAATTTATATGTACCCTTTGTTAGCGTTCATTTATGTCATAATAAATTTTGTGTTCGAAATTTTATACAGCCATCGATTCAAAATGTACATCAACTATTTATCAATTCCATGAATTGTATTAAGTGTTTGAAAAAATAAATGTTCCAATACTAAAACTTTAAAATTCCTTGTTCATTAAGGAGTCAAACACTACATTAATAGATAGAAGTGCAGCTCATGGAAACTATGATTTCAATATCATAATATGTTGGTGTTATTACAACATTCTATGAAATTTTATAATTAATTAATTTAATTGGTTAATTTCAAAGTAACACACAGTACTTCGACAAAGTTTCTTAGTTTCAATATAAGCATCTTTTGGTGATTTTGTTAGTATAACACCATTAAATGTTGGTGTTATTACAACATTCTATTAAATTTATTAATTAGTTAATTAAATCGGTTCATTTCTAAAATAATTGTCGAGGTTTCTAGATTTAAAGATAATGGTCTTTTGGTGCTTTTGTTAGTACGCCACTTGTGAAGATATAAATTCCTTACCCGTATTTGGCGAAGTTGCACCATATTCCGGTCATCTTGTCTACGATCTGCGAGTCGAGGCTGTTGGACATCTGAATAAGTGGAAACGAGTAGGTAATGGCGAATAAGTAGATGAGATCGTCATGATGGGCGGCACCTGGAGAACATCAAGATGTATACAAATCTTAGCTTAAACTATCCTAGATAAGAAAGAAGACAAAAATGAATTAGTTTATTTAAGGCTTAGTTAATTAGTTCAATTAACTTAATTAATAATTATTAATAATTATAACTTATTCAATTAATGTCGGCAAAAAATTTGAAGACCTGGATTTCGTAAAAAACCGGCATTATCTAAATACTAGAAGCTCTGACTGGACGTTCCATGTTTCAGACTCAGTAAAACCAGTAACAGTTTTTAGATAATAATGTTAGATTTTATAATTAAGCCCCAAAGTATATTACCGATTTGCCGGGCTGTAAGTTTAAGCGCCATATCAAGCAAGTTTTGGTGTCAACAGGCTATTATAGAGTGAATCAATATGTGAATGATGATGTGTTGGAATTGTCTTCTCTCTATGCATCTACTAAAAACGACTGTAACGTGTGTAACGTATTATAATTGTATGCATATATGTAAAAAAAATAAATCCAATAGAGTTTCTTGCCGGTTTTTTTCGATGACAGGGTTACTTTCCGACTCGGTGGTAGTTTTAACGTTCGTAAGCACCTTTTTAGAGCCTAAATTGAATAAAATATTTTGATTTGACAAACAAAAGGACTATTCTCGTTATAAGAACGAGCAATGAAAATATAAACTTCTATGTAAATGTAAATAGTTTTAAAAATTCCACGATTTCTCTAAAAAAAAATATTAAAGCAACTCAGTCTCATTTCTTATTATTAATCTTCTGTCATGTATATCGTATACCTGTTCTTACCATATTATATTAATGTACCATATTCCTTTATGGATTTGAATCACATAGTCAAATACATGTTTTCTCAAATATTATTAACCCCTTAGCAGATTTTTAAACTTATGCTGGCAACAGTCTGTTGACCTGTGCCTCAAGTGGTCTACATTCGTTTATATGAATTTTAAACCTTCATAGTTTTGGTCTGTCCAGGGTTTAAATAACTCCTTTATTGAGCAAATTGGTGACAAATCCCTTCCAATAAATATAAATTCTAAAGTATTAACTAACTGTGATGAATAAATAGCTTAAAATGTATTTATGCTCCAGCTGACTTACCCTCAGGTTTCTTGGTAATAGGATCCTTGTAGTGGCTGTGGTTCCCGATGTAGCTGAATTCGTAGTAGTAAACCGGTTGCGGCGAGTACTCACACATTAAGTTTGCCAATCTGTTGAACATAAATGATCAACAATTTTGGAAGAAATCTGTCTAGCTACGTGGGACAGGTTTGAATAACAAACAAACCTAGTGACCCCAAGAAGACACGCATTGTAAAAAGAACTGATCATTGGTAAAGTATTTGATATATTTTGTGTTTTTACAATAAATATTCAATACGCAATTATATATTTCTGAATAAGATTAAGTATATAACTGAAGCATATTTTATTCTGGAAAATTTCTATTCATGAATGTAATGTTATATCAAAGTTCCTTAAAATATTTTACTAAAAGTTTTGCACTGACACTTACATGTATGTCTTAAAGTTAATAAATATATACATGTCTCTAATTATTTTCCAAACTAACCTGTGAACACCAAAACCAATCATAGCATCACTGTAGAGCTTGCCCAGTGCTTCAGCGCTCGCTTTATCCTTACTCAGCTGCTTACCTCCCAAATAGAACTCCTTCAGTTTATCTGCGGCTATTCTCGCGTTGAGCGGAGGTAGGAAAAACGATATCGGAGCTATCCGATCCCATTCATTGTTCATAGTATTTAAGAAAGTATCGTTTTTAAGAATAGCTGCGAGAAAGTATTGTAATTGTAAGTATTAAAAGTATATAAACTGTTCGTAACACACACACACACACTGTACAGTATTATGACGCCAAGTCGTAAGGAATGGAATTAGCTTTTTGTTGTGAACAAGTAAAGTGGATGGGAAATAATTCCACGGATCATGAATTCTGAGATGCCTTAAAAACTCCCAGGAACGCTCTAACAAGGGGGCCGCCATCTTGTGAGAAGATTGAAATTATCACAAGAAACTTGTAATACTGTTACATAACTCGACAATGGCAGTAGTAATGTAGAAGATCAGCTGCCAACATTAAATCTAAAAAAAAAGGAGAACAGTGTGCAAAGTTTCCCGAGATTTTGTATGATGTTCATAAGGGTTCTAAGAAAGACACCATCAATCGTATGGCGACCAACTTGAAGCAATAAACTTACTGAACGCTTTCCAGAAAAATTCGTCCTGCGTTTGACTTATAATGTAAGGAACAGTATGTATCTTCCCTTGTCGTACTGATTCCAGCGGCTGCATCGTGAGGAACCTCTCCTGTCCAAAGTCCTCTTCTATCACCGGCGTCCAAATTAAGACTGGGTCGTATGCAAACTCCTAGATACGAATAGAAGTTTTAATTAAAATTATACTTACTTAAGCCTTCCTAGAGTCATCGCTGTATGAGTTTAGCAATAGTATGATACTATGAAATCATTTTTACGTTTCCATGTATTCTTATTCTATTTTTCTGAAATGTTTATCAATATTTAATATTAAATAAAATAAAAATTCATTATTATTAATAGTGTAAGTTGTATCGACGTGATAAAGCGTCGTATTATTGTACTATTTTCTTTATTTACTTGTACTATTATATTAAGTTCCGGCGGGAAACGGGAGTGCCTATCTCATAAGTAAGCTTCGAATAAGGTAAGTAAATTAATATGCGTTTTATTGTAAGGTAAAACGCTTCTATTAATAGTGTAAGTTGTATCGATGTGATAAAGCGTCGAATTATTGTACTATATACTTTATTTACTATTGTACTATTATATTAAGTACTCAACGGACTGTTGACTGTTGCATTATCCAGTATTGTAAATAAATAAGTAGGTATCATAGGTGTTATAAAGCATTTCTATTTCCTACTTCCACTTCAAAAAGGGATTACCAAAGATGACTACGAGTATTTTTTATGAATTCTCCAAAAAAGATGATAAATTTACACTTACATAAAAGTTGAGCAAAGAATCCCCGAGTTCCTTCGAGGTCTTCTGCTTAAGACCTTCGATGATGGCTTCAGAAGAGTCCGTGGAGACATTGAGTAGCTCCGCTTGCTTCACCGCTAGGTGACGCTGATGAGTCGGAATCACTATTTGCGATATCGGAGACCCGCTCATGCAAATAGCGCGATGGAAAAGGCCTGATCGATAGACGACGTTCGCAATATTAAAAGTAACTATAAAATTTATCTTATTTCATCGATCATAGCTACAGGATATGTCTGTACTTATTCAAGTAATTTACAAAAGATAAGAAGTTGAGAAAGAATATGAAGTCTTTGAATGATATTTGTAAATACTTATTCGTTCAGCTTCAACTAAATCGCTTATCAATTTTGGTTACGATGGATTAGTTTCTTTTATTTCTTAAAACAATAATTTTGCTACAGTTACAACACATAACAGACGTCATTAGTCTCTTAAACTTTAGTTTATTGTGCTGCGTTTTATTTGAGGAGCGGATACTTAAAGCAAAGAAATTGATCAATATTAATAAGGGCTGTAGAACAAGAATTTGTCCCTGAAACCTACAAAATTATGCTTTATAAAGTACCTTTAGACATAGGCGAAATCATGTGCAGTATTACACTGAAGGAGCCAGCACTATAACCTGCAATAGTCACACTGTTCGGGTCTCCACCAAATGCAGCGATATTTCTCTGTACCCAGCGGAGAGCCATTACCTGGTCTTTTAAACCGTTATTCCCTGGAGCATACTTATCCCCGGTACTTAGGAAACCTATATGATAAATAAATAATATTAATATCAACATCTTGTAATATTTCAAGTAGTAAAAGCTACAAATATATTACAAATCGATGTAACCCAGGTATTTTTAAAAGATTGTCATTAATCAAATGTATCTTTACAATACAAGCGATTCGCGAAGAGTGCTACAAGAAAGTGCTTAAAGCAACAAGTTGATATAAAAATGAATCTCTATTTTAAATAATGAAAGAACCCAATGAAAATATCGCAATATATATCTTGTGGATCTTTTAGAAATACTGTAGGGTCTCACTAATCCGGTATTATAGAAATCAGCGGATGTCGGATTATTGTTTCGTATGCAAAAACTGTATAGAACTTTTGGCGGTTATACCTACTAATACTTGTGCGTAAGCCGGTAACGCTGCCGGATTAGTGAGAATCCACTGTACTCAAATATATTTAATTTAAAAAATCCTGACCTAGAGAACCAAGCCTGTAGTTGAGAGTGACAAGGACAATATCTCTATCGAGCAAGTAATCCGGTCCAGCCACATCGCTCCGTCCAGACACGGAGTAAAAGCCTCCACCGTGTATGTACACTATTACGGGCCGTAGTTCTCTATTGAATATATTAAAATACCATATATATCTACGATATTGTTAAAGAAATTGATTTTGTATTTAACGTCTGCAGGTTCCAACGGTTGTAATGATCCATGAGAATAGGGGGTAGATGCTAAATAAAATTAACGATCCTAGTAAAAGTGAGCAATCATTTTTTTATGTTGATGTATATTATGTTTTCATGTCTGATGTAATGATGATAAAATATCTTATCCAATGCCACGTCATGTCTAGGTAAATAGAAACGTTTTGAGGAAAATCGATGTTTCCAATTTTGCTAACAATGCATATTATTATTTATTGCGTTTGGTCTAGATGTTTCAATGTTTTAAATGTTATAGTAGCTACTGTTTTTTATTTAATATGGACGATGTGTCTAAAGATAATAAATGACACAAGTAAAAGGGCTGGATTTAAAATGCAGCTATTAAAAAATTAGTAATATTATTAAAAGCATCCAATGCTCACATCGCAATCATCATCACCAGTCTGTAAGAGACTCATCGCAGGGCCATAGTTCTCGTCCCAAAAGAAGCTATGAGCGTAAGCACCACGCCAGCTCACGACGTATTGGCGATTATAAGCTCTGAGAAATCCACGTTTCTGTTTTCCCACATTACATTACATTACATTAGTATACTATAAGAACATTTCTTAGGTTTAAGTTTCCTCGTGATATTTGCCTTCACCGTCAGCCGATAGCATTACCAATTTAAATTACTAAATGCACGCGAATTCCGATAAATTCGTTGGTCCATGCCGGGGTGCGAACCTGCGGACATCGGACTGATCCACCGGTAAAACCAGGCGACCGCCACGATTATATGAGCATAGTTTAGTTAGTTTAGTAAGGCAAGAGAGATTAGATCAAATAATATTAAATACTAGCTGACTCGTGCAACTTCGTCTGTGCTAAATCGATTATTATCGGTTTCAATTGTATTTTTAAACGCAAAAAAACCTAAAAACCCGGTTGCATCGACATCTACCACTTCCATGTATGAATTCAAACTATCCAGGGACTGACGCAAATATATATCCAGTTGGTATGTGCTGATCTTAAGATAAAAACTAGCCTACATATATTTAATTTATTAACTACAAATTTTTGACTTTGGTCCGTTATCTATTCGTGAAAAATGATTTAGTACCTTCAGAGTGATACGTGTTCACAGGGTCAGAGATGAAAAAATTTTAAAAGGACTATTTTTGGCTTCTGTGGTGATATCAAAATCTACCTCTATTATAATTTTCAAAAAATATTTAATGTACAGATTACAGAATGACAGTTTTATAGTGCATAGATAGATTCAAGCTTACCCTTTTTCTCCATGTGTATACACATTGAGCCTAAGGCAATCTTCATCTATCTTACTATAATCAGAGATCGGTTGAGGAGCCGCCGGCCCCTCTCGAGTAGCGTCTACCTCCTCGGAATAACGCTCAATCAGTATCGGAGGCTGTAGATTATTAATAATATGAAAAACTGGAATCTAATTATGCAAATATTTGAATGACCATACATTATAATAAGAAAAAATGAAATTGCTTATACGTCAGTAATACTTCTGGCAGCTCCTTTGGATTATGAACAATGAAATTGTCATCAGTTCATTCCCCAGCGACCTTTGTAAAATTGTTTACCTTACTGGAAAAGATATTTTATGGATATACACAGAAGCATTTGTTTCTAAGTCATGTAGGTACCTGAAATCTAAGTTCTCCAACTGGTGGTTCCGCGTATCTGATTCCTCGATATGCTTCTATCAGTCGGCCGCGGCGTGATCGCATCCAAGACCCTCGAAACGCACCACTGGTCGACCTGCTCACTGGAGCTGTGTTCAGCTCTTGAGGTGTAGAGGACACTATATATAAAATAAAACTGACTCGGAGACTCTTCAAGGATAATGTTCAAGTACTCCAAATAGTCATGCATTTATTTAAAATTAAGTTTAGAAAATATGTTATTGAAACCCACAGAAAGTGTTAATGAAGTTCATAGAAGTATACAGTCATTAGGTTTCTAATTTTATATAACTAGCTGACCCCCGCAACTTCGTCTGCGCTAAATCGGTTATTACCTGTTCCGATTTTATTGCCAAACGCAAAAAATCTTATAAACCTAAGAACCCGATTATAGCGACACCTACCGATTTCAATTGTGTTTGAGTGACTCCCTATTTGAGCCGGTAGATAACTGATTTTTACGCTGACAAATTTGCGGGGTCAGCTAGTTAATTTCATAAAAATCTGTTCAGTCACACACACACACACACGGACAGATTAATTATGTATATAAAGATATAAGGTTTATCATTTTGTACTTTCGAGTATACAAGAATGAACCTACACTATCCGGTTGCTTTTTAGCAGCACTAGGAAATGTTTTAAGCAAGTAATACTACGCATTACTATGAATACCAGAAATGTATTAAATTTTATTAAAAACTCTTGTACTGATTCTTGTTTAGTTACTAACACACACTAGCGGACTCCTAAAATCCCAGATTTGTGTAATCAATATAAACCTTGATAATGTGGGGTATTGTAGCGTTAATTAAGGCATTATAAATTTGCCAGTCAGTGACGGTCGCGCAGCTCGCTCGCGCCAATAAACGTATATACGTGTACATGTTTTGTTTCGGTCTACAACACCGTATCATTCAACATATAGTCCAAAACGAAGAAGTTGATATAAGAATATAATATACATAGAAATGTCTTCTTAACAATAAGTTTGTCTGTGTATACACATATATTTAAAGCCTAATAACAGTTCCATTATCATGTGTTATTGAAATTTAAATTCAGATTATACGTAATTACCTACCTGACGCGAAGTTGTCGGCAGTTGGCACAGCGCCGGTGCGGTCGCTATCTACATCGTTCTGCTGAGACATATCCGTTGACATTGGATTCACGTTAACACTATCCTCCATATTTTAATGTAATATGACTTGCGAACGTCGTGAATAACAACTACATAATGATAATAAAATTACTCCCACTTCAACTAGTCAGTTGCAACAAATATAATAGTGGGGACTGTAAAAACCCAGTACAACATAGGAATCAAGATATATTTATTTTAATATACTGGTATCACGGTGTGATTAATTTTTTTAATCACTTCTATTTCGCAATTTGTAAGTGAATATAGTATAATAAAGCGGTTTGGTAAATTGTAAAATTATCGTGATGTTTTGACAAGCAATCTTGCTTCACGCGCTATATGAATATTTAAAAAGTGTTATGTATCTACAAGCGTTTGGCTTGCTAACAACCTTTTTCTAGCTTCAAGCTCTAGTATTGGAGTTCTAAATCTTCCTCGTACAATATATAACGTGTACGGGCCTTGCGAATAGTAATTTAAACGCATTTGGATTGATTTCATAATAAGAAAAATAGCAGTAATAATTATGACAAATTATTTTTCATACCATTTAAAATATAGCAGTGAGAATAGCAAGAAAAGTTTAGAAAAATCAGAGCTTATCCTACTTGCTGAGATAATCTTTAATCCTAATAGTTTATCATATGTGACGACTATTTATTATTCATAGGATATGCCTCAGAAAAATGTTTTTTTTCCTTCTTTTGAAATAAGTAATTGTTTTTAACTAATACGTATACGTACATATAATTTATTGTACATATAATTTATTATTATCTTTTATCTGTGGCGTGAACATAAGACATATAAATAAAAAAATAATGAAAAAAAAAATCAATTAAATGTATGATAAACTTTAATTTGTTCCTTTAATTTTCTTCTCTCAAACCAATCTTCTCGATTATTACTGACATTGTCGAGTAGGTAATACTATTTACAAGTGTCTTGCGATATTTTCAATGTTCTAATAAGATGGTGACTCCTTGTTAATGAATTAATGCTCTGTGGTATCGCTTTCCATCCACTTCACTTATGCACAATAATCGAACTATATTACGTAAAATGTCACCAGATTATGACGAAATATAGAGTCAAATAATACAGGATTATGAATAAGTTATAAAAGTCAGTACATGACATACCAAGATCCCGCCAAAAACTGACGGAATATCTGAGTTTTACTTCGTATTGTAAATATATGTTAAATCGAGGTTAGAATGCGTCTATTACTTATTATTGATTGCTCGACGTTTCGCCCTGGTTCCAGAAGCTGTGGCAACGAGCCGACTCCATGTTCTTTAGATAGTATTGTTATAAATATACATATGGGGTATGTTTACCTCCATTTTTCGCTTGGTCGCATTGTTCTTTGTCATAATTACTCAACGCACACACTGAAGATATCACAATGCAACTCAGTACGAACAATTTCGAATACATTTTCCTCGTATGACGCACTGACACTAAACATGAGCCTCCGGAGTCTTTATATTTATACAAAAATATTTCGTTTATTAATAAGTCGGATTACAAAAGAAATAGGAAGGGATGTCTCGAACAACTTTGGCGGGTAATTTATCTGTTACAATTGTACCCTTTTTACTTAGATTTCCCTTACGTGTTTTATTTAATATTTTTTGTACACATTATTTATATTCCAAACAACGCAATTAAATTGGTTTTGTTAACAGAATACCTATTGTATTGAAATATGATTAACAAATAAATTACTGCGTGTCGCATTTGAGTTCAAATATTATAGTTTTGCCATTGATGTATATAAAACCCATGTCAATGAGTTTTACTGATGTTTTGTTACTAATTTTTATTCTAAGCATTTATCTTACAGCATTATATTGAATCATTTAATGGAAAGGGTACATGAAAAGTATTAGAGAATATATTGGTACTAGCTTTCATGTCATACCTACCTTACTTTAAGCAGAGTGCGTGAGAGACACTTTTGTATGAATGAGTTAACTGCTGACAGTAACTAGTTTTCTATTAGTCGAAAATTGTAACCCGTAATTTAATAAAACAACAATATATTACAAAATGTTTTTAATATGTCATATTATTACAAATATCATGTTACTTCGACATTTCTACTTTGTTCATCACTTCGGGAGGGGGAACAGCTCTTCCCACACCTTGAAGCGGTCTTCAAACAGATTCTCGTGGATAGTAAGCTCTTTGTCGATGCGTAGATATTTCCGTGAGTTAGGCTTCATGGCGGGCCACGACATACCGGCCAACTCCGGAGTGTCGTCTCGAGGGTTGGGGTTACTAGAAATAACATGCTAATTTCAGTATTGGTATATTAAAACTTATTACTACCCCTTGTTAAAAACCTATTACAAGTCGATATATTTCTTTGTTTGGAAGGAAATGATTAAACACGTTTACTCGAGTGTTAGCTTCTGTCGTACTTAGACCCATACAGACTCAGATTACAGTGCAAATATTTATGTGAATCTTCGTAAAGCGCTGACCACGTTTAAAGATATATTGTGGGACAATCAAACAGTTACAAAGGAAAAATCTATTTCGATCGCCTGAGCTTGGGGGTTCATGTCTTGGGTTTAAGTAATATATTGTAATTTATTAATTATATTATAAGTTGTGTAAGGACAAAAGTTGTCATTCCTTTATAAATCTACTACTGACGGCCGACTACGCAATTCGTATTTAAACATACTGGTTATAGAACTGTGTATATGTTGTGATCGCTGGTTGCATTCATCTTTATCGTAAGATATTGAAATCTGAAATCCACTTAATAAAATTCTTAAGACCGATTGATGGAGAAGGCACATTTTATCAGTTGGTCTTGAAGCGTAAATGTAAAATATCTATTAAATATTTGATTAACTTTGTATATACTCAGATATAGATATTAATACTGACTTGTAAATCCAAAGGTACGAATACTCTAGTATAGTGTAAACTATTTATAACAAATTTCAAGGGATCGAGCATTTTTTTTCATTATAAAGAGTTTTCGTTATACGGAGGGAATAATAAGGGAATAAATAGTTTTGTGGTAAACCAACCAAATTGAACTAATTTCGACATCACGTTATAGAACAATTTTCAATATAAAGAACGATGTTTAAAGAATTTACATTATATTTAAATATTCAAATTCGTCAGTGATTGAAACGCTAAAAGAAAAAGTATAAGTACATTAAATTTTTTATTTTTTACCAAATCTACAAGTTTAACGTCATAAAGCGGTGGATTTATTAAAAATATCAATGACGTTTTCAGTTCTCGTTTATAATTGCAAATATGGTATGCTTTAGGGTCACCTATTGGAACATCAGAAGATATATCTTTATTAATTTAATATTTTCTTTTTCCAGTATGCCTGTAAGTCACTTGTGAGGATATTATATAAACTGCATCTTACCCGTATCTAGCGAAGTTACTCCAGATGCCGGTCATCCTGTCCACCGTCCGAGAGTCGAGGCTGTCAGATACTTGGATCAACGGGAACGAGTAGTTGATGCTGAACAAGTAGATCAGATCGTCATGATGTGCAGCACCTAGGAACATATCATTAGATATATTCAAATCATGTCCTACATTAGCTCTAGGTAAGGTATTATTGTTGTAATTAGTTTATTTGAAGGCTGATTAGTTTAATTTAAGCACACAAAATAATTATTTTTTTTAATTTTATAGATATTGGACCACAGCTTCATCTGATATTAAAGATCACGTTCTCTAAGATGGTAAACAAGTTGAACCTAGGGGGGACCTGTCTCTCAGGTGTAGCTTAAATCCCCAAGTCTTTTTTCTAATGATGCATTGACCAGAGCATTGATAGTTGTTTTAGCAGCGATATTTTATTTTTGATTATTTAACTCCATTCTTGTGATACATATATCTTCTTGTCTCTCATAATAATAGTTTCTGTATTTATAATATTTTAATGGAACTTTTGTCAATTTGTCCTTTAATCAATTTCTGTGAGAATTCCGAGAGTCGATTCCTGAATTATTTTCAAGGAAAGAGTTAAACTATGAAGAATGAGCTGATGATTAATCTATGACTGATTTATAATTCGTGTAACTCACCCACAGGTTTCTTTGTGACGGGATCTTCGTAGTGGCTGTGGTTACCGATGTAACTGAACTCATAATAATAAACCGGCTGCGGCGAGTACTCGCACATTAAGTTTGCTAATCTGTTGGTTTATTATGAATATATTCGAATGTAGGAAATGTTTAGAAACATAAAGTATACTGAAATAGACCATAAGCAAATTGGATCTCAAGAAAGCACGCATTTTAAGTAGAACAACTGGCAGAAATTCAGTTACGATCGTGAACTATACTATTTTTGGAAAATGATGTTAATTTATAAAATTAGTATTTTCAATATAACGTTATATCAAATGTGTATTCAAATATATTAAATATATTTTTTTTTTATGTCATAGGTGGCAAACGAACAGTTGGGTCACCTGATTTTAAGTGATCACCACCGTCCATGGACACTAACAACACCAGAGGAGTTGCTAGTGCGCTGCCACCCTTTGGGGGGAATAGTTAGGGAAGGGGGAGGGAGAGGAGGAGAGGAGAGGGGAGGTGGGCCTCCGGCGCTCTCACTGACCGAACGAAATGCAACAATACAAGCACTGTTACTTCACGTCGGTTTTCTATGAGAGGGTGGTACTACCCCGGACGAGCCGGCCCATTCATGCTGAAACCAGTAACAGTTTCAGTGTGGCTCTACCAACATGTAAATATGTTTTCCTATTGTTATTATTGAAGATTATTACAAGCATTATCAAGTGAGTAATTGTTATTATTATGACATATATATATTATTACATCTCAGAATTCATGCTGCGTGTTATTAATTTCCATCTACTTCTCTTCTCAACGATAACGAAGCCGTACTATGTAATGTCACCAATATAATAAGATAGAAGATCACATGACGCAATATTATGAATAAAAAATAATCACCATTACATGGTATTCTAACGTCTTATCAAAATCCTTATTAAACCTTTCATAGAACATTAAGACGAACAATAAAAATGAAATGTGTATTTTCAAAACTAACCTGTGAACACCAAAACCAATGATAGCATCGCTGTACAGTTTGCCGAGACCTTCAGCAGTCGCCTTATCCTTACTCAGCTGCTTACCCCCCAAGTAGTACTCCTTCAGTCTATCTGCAGCTACCCTCGCGTTGGGAGGAGATAGGTAAAACGATATCGGAGCTATCCGGTGCCATTCACTGTTCATTGTGTCCAGCAAAGTATCATTACTCAGAACAGCTGAGGGAGAATATTTTGTTGAACTTGACTGAATGAAATAAATTTTAACTATCTGAAGTACTATTGAAAGACGAGTATCTATCAAAAAATGCCCAAGAAATGGAACTTATTTCCTCATTCATTTTATAAAACCTTCATTATATTAAAGAATGATGTGTTCTGGTAGCTGCACTCGTGAGTCCGTGCTCACTACGTTTAACGTTATCATCTTAGACGACATCCTCGTGTACCATCAGATCAGATTGTGATCAAATACTAAAATCTATAAAGTATTAAAAATAGTCTGAACAACTTAAAGGAGATCAATAAACGAGCGATCAATTCATATTCAATGATTAATCCATTATTGGATCCTCCCACTTCCATAAGTATATGTATAAATTACATTAAAAGAATAATCTCAAGAAACTTACTGAGCGCTTTCCAGAAGAATTCGTCCTGCGTCTGACTTATAATATATGGAACGGCGTGCATCTTCCCTTGTCGTATGGATTCCAGCGGCTGCATCGTGAGGAACCTTTCTTGTCCAAAGTCATTCTCTATTACTGGCATCCAAAGTAACACCGGATCGTATGCAAACTCCTAGTAACGGATAGAAGTTGAAGAGACTAAATAAAATGAAACCGTTTTAAAAAGCAATTCTTAGTTCCAAAAATATGAATTATAACTTACAAAGAAACCGTCCAAAGAGTCCCCGATCTCCTTTGAAGTCTTAGTTTTGAGACCATCGATGATGGTTTTAGAGGAGTCTGTGGGGATGTTGAGTAGCTCTGCTTGCTTCACAGCTAGGCGGTTCAGATCGGAGGGAAGCACAATTTGCGATATGGGAGACCCGCTCATTGAAATAGCGCCATGGAAGAGACCTTATTAATAAACGAAACTTAACTATAACATTTATTGCAGGGTATCGGATTGACTTGTTCATGTAAAAAAAAATGTTATAATATCGGAACAAAAGAAGAAGCTATGAGTTAATATGATACGGCTTGAAAGTCTAACAATGTTTCGATTGCTCGTCGCTAAGTTTCAAACATATCTCGGATGGATCAATTCATGGTCTATCTTAGATGAACTTGTTTGTTTTAATTAAGTATTATAGAATCTCAATAATCCGGCAATTCGGTAGTTAAAGCTATGAAAGGTTCAATAATCTGGCACCCTACATTCACGCTTACTTCACCCCTCTCTACTTTCCCACTTTCCTTTTGTGCTTCTGCACCGGTACTAGCATAACTTTTAGTTTTTCTGTGTAATCCAATAATCTAAACATTCTAATAATCCAACACCCACTGGTTTGCAAAGTGCCGGATTAGTGCGACTCTACGTATATGAGAAACATACCATTACCCTAATGATTTTTTTATTGGTCCATAAATATTTTAATCAAAGAGCAGACAATATGATAGAAAAACTTTTGAACAGTGAATCATTAAAGCTATAAAGATTTTTTTTGTGAAAGTATATAAGATGGCCTATCCTATTTATAAAGTACCTTTGGACATGGGCGATACCATGTGCAGCATCACGCTGAAGGAGCCAGCACTGTAGCCCATGATAGTCACTCGGTTCGGGTCTCCACCGAATGCAGCGATATTCTTCTGTACCCAGCGAAGAGCCATCACTTGGTCTTTAAAGCCATTATTCCCTGGAGCAAGTTCATCCCCAGTGCACAGGAAACCTTTATATTAATCGAATCAATTTAACATTTGCACCAAAATGTAACAAAAACTGAGAGCAAAAGCAAATTGTTCAACAATATGATTTACGGGCATGTATATTGATTTCGGCTAAAATTAGTATTGGTTTAAATTAATATCTGATTAAAGAATGAAATCGTCACCAAATATACAATACATAAGCTACATATAGATAAGCTTATAGAGCTTATATTATAGAAAGAATGCTGACCGAGAGAAGCAAGCCTGTAGTTGATGGTGACCAGGACAATGTCCCTATCTAGGAAATAATTCGGACCGGCGACATCGCTGCGTCCGGACACAGAGTAGAAGCCTCCGGGGTGCATGTATACGATCACTGGACGTGCTTTCCTGTTGAATTCAAATTAAAAGTTTATTATGTCGCTACATAAATTATTATGTCTGATTCCAAATTTAATTTCTCTAAATTTTAATGGTTCCATATAGATCTAATAAAATATGAAGTAGTTGCTAAACGATAATAAGGAGGTAAAAGACAAAAAATTTATGGTCGAGTGCTTCATCGGTAAAATATTAATACGATGTTCACAGATTGAAACCGTAAGAATTCAAATTAGTATAACTGTTAGCTGACGGCGAAGAAAAACATTGCGAGGAAACTTGAACCTGAAAAACGTTCTTGTAGTGTGACCAAATCTAAGAAAAGTGTAGAGTCTTGAATTGCTGGGTAATTACAACCACCCTTCCTTGGGAAAACGCCTTTAGGTCAGCAGTTAGATTATTTTTATAAAGGCCAACATTAGTTTTTGTATGTTAATTAATGAAATTTGAACCATAATTGTTTAAATAATTCTCTTATATATGTGGGATCGTGTGCTTGGAGAATGAAACATAAAAACCACCTTAAATAACTTTTATTCGATCTGAGTACAAAAGCCGTCTTAACACTTATACACTCGTGCGCCATATGCTCATTACGACCGAGACAATCATATCATTTTACTCTTTCTGTCATATTACGTTCCGTTTCCCACATATATAAATACACAATTATCACATCTATTATATACTTTAGTGCTTAATTTTCGTATCTAACTACTAATTACCATATAAGAACTCTTAGACTAACCAAGATCTAAATAATTTTGGGAATAAAATTAGTTTAGGTCGAACCTTTACTGATGTGTCATCAACTTACCCTTTCTGGCCATGTGTGTAAACGTTGAGCCTAAGGCAATCTTCATCTACTGGATAATTATCATAAACAGGTTGAGGACACGCCGGACCCTCTTGAGTAGCGTCCACTTCCTCGGAGTAATGCTCGATCAGTCTCGGCGGCTGCAGATTACAAATAATATAATATCCAGGTAGTGATTTTTGCAGATATCCAAGTCAACAGATCCGCAAGGACGATCTACAATCCATCGGTGTATGCCGTTTGGTATAGACACCTTACCACGTCGCTTGTATATTGGATATCATCATCGGCATGTAAGAAAACTACTGCAGAGTCGTAGGCCTCTTCCCGGTGGAAGGTATTTTATTCCTACATACAGTGATACTACAAGAACATTTCTCAGGATCAGCTTTTCTCACGATGTTTTCCTTCACCGTCAGCCGATAGTGTTACTAATTTAAATTTAAATGTAGATGTACGCGAATTCCGAAAAATTAGTTGGTACATGCCGGGGTTCGAACCTGCGGACATCGGATTGATATGCCACCGGTCAAATTGCTCTACCACATAGACTTCTTGGTTATACTCCGATTAATTTCAGAATATACTTAAACGTGCTACTGTGATATGTGTTACATTGATGTTCTCCATAATTGCCATGTCCTACCATCAGACAAGTATATTTACTTCCAACTGCATTTTCAAAATTCTTACGTGATATTTGTCTAAATTCATCGACCTAATATGTTTTGTTAAATAAAACTATACACCTATTATTTTTTAAACGAAACATTTTTTGGTAGATTACTGAAAAAAACTTGTACTTATGCGTTACGCGTTACTGTTGCTGTAGTATCCATTAATATGGTAATCGTTGCCATGGTAACATGGTAAGTTTATATACATTTTAAAATTATTTGATTATTTCGATGCAAAATTGTTTGTAGTTAAGGAAATCATTTAATTTTGAGATTTTATAGTACAATTCTCTACAATTGATTGACTTTTAACAGACAAATTTAAAATTATGAACAAGCAATCAATCGTGATTGACGCAGTGCTTTTAAGATTTTTAGATGATATTGAGTTCAAAACGTATATTTCTAAATTTAATTAAAACTTTAATAACAAGAGTATGCACTGAAACAACCATATGCATAATTGAAACCAATTCAATCAAATCAAAAATACTTTATTC